>CAMRHE010001524.1:0-45000 GCA_947044405.1 Leptodactylus fallax | reverse complement strand
GATAGATGGATATTAGATAGATGGATAGATAGACATGAGATAGATAGATAGATAGATATGAGATAGATAGATAGATAGATAGATAGATATGAGATAGATATGAGATAGATAGATAGATAGATAGATATGAGATAGATAGATAGATGGATATTAGATAGATGGATAGATAGATATGAGATAGATAGATAGATAGATAGATAGATAGATATGAGATAGATAGATAGATAGATATGAGATAGATAGATAGATAGATATGAGATAGATAGATAGATATGAGATAGATATGAGATAGATAGATAGATAGATATGAGATAGATAGATAGATAGATAGATATGAGATAGATAGATAGATAGATAGATAGATAGATATGAGATAGATAGATATGAGATAGGTAGATAGATAGATAGATAGATATGAGAGATAGATATGAGATAGATAGATAGATATGAGATAGATAGATAGATATGAGATAGATATGAGATAGATAGATAGATAGATAGATATTAGATAGATGGATAGATAGATATGAGATAGATAGATAGATAGATAGATATGAGATAGATAGATGGATATTAGATAGATGGAGAGATAGATATGAGATAGATAGATAGATAGATAGATAGATAGATAGATAGATATGAGATAGATAGATAGATATGAGATAGATAGATAGATAGATAGATATTAGATAGATGGATAGATAGATATGAGATAGATAGATAGATAGATAGATATGAGATAGATAGATGGATATTAGATAGATGGATAGATAGATATGAGATAGATAGATAGATAGATAGATAGATATGAGATAGATAGCTAGATAGATATGAGATAGATATGAGATAGATAGATAGATAGATAGATAGATAGATAGATATGAGATAGATAGATAGATGGATATTAGATAGATGGATAGATAGATATGAGATAGATGGATAGATAGATAGATAGATAGATATGAGATAGATAGATATGAGATAGATAGATAGATAGATATGAGATAGATAGATAGATAGATAGATAGGAGATAGATAGGAGATAGATAGATAGATATGAGATAGATAGATAGATATGAGATAGATAGATAGATAGATAGATAGATAGATAGATATGAGATAGATAGATATGAGATAGATAGATAGATATGAGATAGATATATATGAGATAGATAGATAGATATGAGATAGATAGATAGATAGATATGAGATAGATAGATAGGAGATAGATAGATATAGATAGATAGATAGATATGAGATAGATAGATATGAGATAGATAGATATGAGATAGATAGATATGACATAGATAGATATATAGATAGATAGATATGAGATAGATAGATATGAGATAGATAGATAGATATGAGATAGATATGAGATAGATAGATAGATAGATAGATAGATAGATAGATAGATAGATATGAGATAGATAGATAGATAGATAGATATGAGATAGATAGTTATGAGACAGATAGATATATAGATATGAGATAGATATGAGATAGATAGATAGATATGAGATAGATAGATATGAGATAGATATGAGATAGATAGATATGAGATAGATAGATAGATATGAGATAGATAGATAGATAGATAGATAGATATGAGATAGATAGATAGATAGATAGATAGATATGAGATAGATAGATAGATAGATAGATAGATATGAGATAGATAGATAGATATGAGATAGATATGAGATAGATAGATAGATAGATAGATAGATAGATATGAGATAGATAGATAGATAGATAGATAGATAGATATGAGATAGATAGATATGAGATAGATAGTTATGAGATAGATAGATAGATAGATATGAGATAGATAGATAGATAGATAGATATGAGATAGATAGATAGATGGATATTAGATAGATGGATAGATAGATATGAGATAGATAGATAGATAGATATGAGATAGATAGATAGATGGATATTAGATAGATGGATAGATAGATATGAGATAGATGGATAGATAGATAGATAGATAGATAGATAGATATGAGATAGATAGATAGGAGATAGATAGATAGATATGAGATAGATAGATATGAGATAGATAGATAGATAGATATGAGATAGGTAGATAGATAGATAGATATGAGATAGATAGATAGATAGATAGATAGATAGATATGAGATAGATAGATAGATAGATAGATATGAGATAGATATGAGATAGATAGATAGATATGAGATAGATATGAGATAGATAGATAGATAGATATGAGATAGATAGATAGATAGATAGATGGATGGATATTAGATAGATAGATAGATAGATATGAGATAGATAGATAGATAGATAGATAGATAGATAGATATGAGATAGATAGATAGATAGATAGATAGATATGAGATAGATAGATAGATATGAGATAGATATGAGATAGATAGATAGATAGATAGATATGAGATAGATAGATAGATAGATGGATATTAGATAGATGGATAGATAGATATGAGATAGATAGATAGATAGATAGATAGATAGATATGAGATAGATAGATAGATGGATATTAGATAGATGGATAGATATGAGATAGATGGATAGATAGATAGATAGATAGATAGATAGATAGATAGATAGATATGAGATAGATAGATATGAGATAGATAGATAGATATGAGATAGATAGATAGATAGATAGATAGATATGAGATAGATATGAGATAGATAGATAGATAGATAGATATGAGATAGATAGATAGATAGATAGATAGATATGAGATAGATAGATAGATAGATAGATAGATAGATATGAGATAGATAGATATGAGATAGGTAGATAGATAGATAGATATGAGATAGATAGATATGAGATAGATAGATAGATAGATATGAGATAGATAGATAGATAGATATGAGATAGATAGATAGATAGATAGATAGATAGGAGATAGATAGATAGATAGATAGATAGATAGATATTAGATAGATGGATAGATAGATATGAGATAGATAGATAGATAGATATGAGATAGATAGATAGATGGATATTAGATAGATGGATAGATAGATATGAGATAGATAGATAGATAGATAGATATGAGATATATAGATAGATAGATAGATAGATAGATATGAGATAGATAGATAGATAGATAGATATGAGATAGATAGATAGATAGATAGATAGATAGATATGAGATAGATAGATAGATATGAGATAGATAGATGGATATTAGATAGATGGATAGATATATATGAGATAGATAGATAGATAGATAGATAGATAGATATGAGATAGATAGATAGATGGATATTAGATAGATGGATAGATAGATATGAGATAGATAGATAGATAGATATGAGATAGATAGATAGATAGATAGATAGATAGATAGATAGATAGATATGAGATAGATAGATAGATAGATAGATAGATATGAGATAGATATGAGATAGATAGATAGATAGATATGAGATAGATAGATAGATAGATAGATAGATAGATAGATATGAGATAGATATGAGATAGATAGATAGATAGATAGATATGAGATAGATAGATAGATAGATGGATGGATATTAGATAGATAGATAGATAGATAGATAGATATGAGATAGATAGATAGATAGATAGATAGATATGAGATAGATAGATAGATAGATAGATAGATATGAGATAGATAGATAGATATGAGATAGATATGAGATAGATAGATAGATAGATATGAGATAGATAGATAGATAGATAGATAGATATGAGATAGATAGATAGATAGATAGATATGAGATAGATAGATAGATAGATGGATATTAGATAGATGGATAGATAGATATGAGATAGATAGATAGATAGATAGATAGATAGATAGATATGAGATAGATAGATAGATGGATATTAGATAGATGGATAGATATGAGATAGATGGATAGATAGATAGATAGATAGATAGATAGATAGATAGATAGATATGAGATAGATAGATATGAGATAGATAGATAGATAGATAGATATGAGATAGATAGATAGATAGATATGAGATAGATAGATAGATAGATAGATAGATATGAGATAGATAGATAGATAGATAGATATGAGATAGATAGATAGATAGATAGATATGAGATAGATAGATAGATATGAGATAGATAGATATGAGATAGATAGATAGATAGATAGATATGAGATAGATAGATAGATAGATATGAGATAGATAGATAGATAGATAGATAGGAGATAGATAGATAGATAGATAGATAGATAGATAGATAGATAGATATTAGATAGATGGATAGATAGATATGAGATAGATAGATAGATAGATAGATAGATAGATATGAGATAGATAGATAGATAGATAGATATGAGATATATAGATAGATAGATAGATATGAGATAGATAGATAGATAGATAGATAGATATGAGATAGATAGATAGATAGATATGAGATAGATAGATAGATATGAGATAGATAGATGGATATTAGATAGATGGATAGATAGATATGAGATAAATAGATAGATAGATAGATAGATAGATAGATAGATATGAGATAGATAGATAGATGGATATTAGATAGATGGATAGATAGATATGAGATAGATAGATAGATAGATATGAGATAGATAGATAGATAGATAGATAGATAGATAGATAGATATGAGATAGATAGATAGATATGAGATAGATATGAGATAGATAGATAGATATGAGATAGATAGATAGATAGATAGATAGATAGATAGATAGATATGAGATAGATAGATAGATGGATATTAGATAGATGGATAGATAGATATGAGATAGATAGATAGATAGATAGATAGATAGAAAGATAGATAGATATGAGATAGATAGATAGATATGAGATAGATAGATAGGTAGATATGAGATAGATAGATAGATAGATAGATAGATAGGAGATAGATAGATAGATAGATAGATATGAGATAGGTAGATAGATAGATAGATATGAGATAGATAGATAGATAGATAGATAGATAGATAGATATGAGATAGATAGATAGATAGATAGATATGAGATAGATATGAGATAGATAGATAGATATGAGATAGATAGATAGATAGATAGATAGATATGAGATAGATATGAGATAGATAGATAGATAGATAGATAGATATGAGATAGATAGATAGATAGATAGATAGATGGATATTAGATAGATAGATAGATAGATATGAGATAGATAGATAGATAGATAGATAGATATGAGATAGATAGATAGATAGATAGATATGAGATAGATAGATAGATATGAGATAGATATGAGATAGATAGATAGATAGATAGATAGATAGATAGATAGATATGAGATAGATAGATAGATAGATATGAGATAGATAGATGGATATTAGATAGATGGATAGATAGATATGAGATAGATAGATAGATAGATAGATATGAGATAGATAGATAGATGGATATTAGATAGATGGATAGATATGAGATAGATGGATAGATAGATAGATAGATAGATAGATATGAGATAGATAGATATGAGATAGATAGATAGATAGATATGAGATAGATAGATAGATAGATATGAGATAGATATGAGATAGATAGATAGATATGAGATAGATATGAGATAGATAGATAGATAGATATGAGATAGATAGATAGATATGAGATAGATAGATAGATATGAGATAGATAGATAGATAGATAGATAGATATGAGATAGATAGATATGAGATAGGTAGATAGATAGATAGATATGAGATAGATAGATAGATATGAGATAGATAGATAGATAGATAGATAGATAGGAGATAGATAGATAGATAGATATTAGATAGATGGATAGATAGATATGAGATAGATAGATAGATAGATAGATATGAGATAGATAGATAGATAGATAGATAGATATGAGATATATAGATAGATAGATAGATAGATAGATAGATATGAGATAGATAGATAGATAGATATGAGATAGATAGATAGATAGATATGAGATAGATAGATATGAGATAGATAGATGGATATTAGATAGATGGATAGATAGATATGAGATAGATAGATAGATAGATAGATAGATATGAGATAGATAGATAGATGGATATTAGATAGATGGATAGATAGATATGAGATAGATAGATAGATAGATATGAGATAGATAGATAGATAGATAGATAGATATGAGATAGATAGATAGATAGATAGATATGAGATAGATATGAGATAGATAGATAGATATGAGATAGATAGATAGATAGATAGATAGATAGATATGAGATAGATAGATAGATGGATATTAGATAGATGGATAGATAGATATGAGATAGATGGATAGATAGATAGATAGATAGATAGATAGAAAGATAGATAGATATGAGATAGATAGATAGATATGAGATAGATAGGTAGATATGAGATAGATAGATAGATAGATAGATAGGAGATAGATAGATAGATAGATAGATATGAGATAGATAGATAGATAGATAGATATGAGATAGATAGATAGATAGATAGATAGATAGATAGATAGATAGTTGGTAGATATGAGATAGATATATAGATATGAGATAGATATATATGAGATAGATAGATAGATAGATAGATAGATATGAGATAGATAGATAGATAGATAGATAGATAGATATGAGATAGATAGATAGGAGATAGATAGATATAGATAGATAGATAGATAGATATGAGATAGATAGATATGAGATAGATAGATAGATAGATATGACATAGATAGATATGAGATAGATAGATAGATAGATAGATAGATAGATATGAGATAGATGGATAGATATGAGATAGATAGATAGATAGATAGATAGATAGATAGATAGATAGATAGATAGATATGAGATAGCTATGAGATAGATATGGGATAGATAGATAGATAGATAGATAGGTAGATAGATATGAGATAGATAGATAGATAGATAGATAGATAAATAGATATGAGATAGATAGATATGAGATAGATATGAAATAGATAGATATGCGATAGATAGATATGAGATAGATAAGAGATAGATAGATAGATATGAGATAGATAGATATGACATAGATAGATATATAGATAGATAGATATGAGATAGATAGATATGAGATAGATAGATAGATATATAGATAGATAGATATGAGATAGATATGAGATAGATAGATAGATAGATAGATAGATAGATAGATAGATAGATATGAGATAGATATGAGATAGATAGATATGAGATAGATAGATAGATAGATAGATAGATATGAGATAGATAGTTATGAGATAGATAGATAGATATGAGATAGATATGAGATAGATAGATAGATATGAGATAGATAGATATGAGGTAGATATGAGATAGATAGATATGAGATAGATAGATAGATAGATATGAGATAGATAGATAGATAGATAGATAGATAGATAGATATGAGATAGATAGATAGATAGATATGAGATAGATATGAGATAGATATGAGATAGATAGATAGATAGATATGAGATAGATAGATAGATAGATAGATAGATAGATATGAGATAGATAGATATGAGATAGATATGAGATAGAGAGATATGGGCTGGATAGATAGATAGATAGATAGATAGATAGATAGATAGATAGATAGATAGATATGAGATAGATAGATAGATATGAGATAGATAGATATGAGATAGATATGAGATAGATAGATATGGGCTGGATAGATAGATAGATAGATAGATAGATAGATAGATAGATATGAGATAGATAGATAGATATGAGATAGATAGATATGAGATAGATAGTTATGAGATAGATAGATAGATAGATAGATAGATAGATAGATAGGAGATAGATAGATATGAGATAGATAGATATATATGAGATAGATAGACAGATAGATAGATATGAGATAGATATGAGATAGATAGATAGATAGGAGATAGATAGATAGATAGATAGATAGATATGAGATAGATAGATAGATAGATATGAGATAGATAGATATGAGATAGATAGATAGATAGATAGATAGATATGAGATAGATAGATATGAGATAGATAGATAGATAGATATGAGATAGATAGATAGATAGATAGATATGAGATAGATAGATAGATATGAGATAGATAGATAGATATGAGATAGATAGATAGATAAATAGATAGATAGATAGATAGATAGATAGGAGATAGATAGATATGAGATAGATAGATAGATATGAGATAGATAGATATGAGATAGATATATAGATAGGAGATAGATAGATAGATAGATAGATAGATAGATATGAGATAGATAGATAGATAGATATGAGATAGATAGATAGATATGAGAGAGATAGATAGATAGATAGATATGAGATAGATAGATAGATATGAGATAGATAGATAGATAGATAGATAGATATGAGATAGATAGATATGAGATAGATAGATAGATAGATATGAGATAGATAGATAGATAGATAGATAGATATGAGATAGATAGATAGATATGAGATAGATAGATAGATATGAGATAGATAGATAGATAAATAGATAGATAGATAGATAGATAGATAGAGATAGATAGATATGAGATAGATAGATAGATATGAGATAGATATATAGATAGGAGATAGATAGATAGATAGATAGATAGATATGAGATAGATAGATAGATAGATATGAGATAGATAGATATGAGATAGATAGATAGATAGATAGATAGATAGATAGATAGATAGATAGATAGATTTTGGTAGCTAGAGCTGCTATGGGCCTACAATGGACAGAGGGCTCTTATATTTATATTTGGGGGGATAAAGTAAGAGAAATATCAGCCCTGACTCAGAGAGTTGTGCGGGTTTCCTGGATTTTGCCTCCTTTCCCCTTTAAGCCCCTGTGCAGATTTGTCTCGCTGTTGATATCCCGGCTGCGGCCGCTGCTCACAGACTTCTTCTGGTTTCCATTCCTCATCTTGACTTATTGCAAGACAAAAACAGGTGAAAAATCCCCCTAATGATCAGAAGACGTTACCTCTGAGATGAATCAGCCGCAGAGTCATTTACCTCAGACGCAATGTACAGAATTACATTTTTATATCCAGCCTTGCTATATGAAATATATCAGTGAGATCGGCGCAGACGGCCGGGGAGGGGCTGTTCTCTCTTCTCTCAGTACATGCACAGATGAGGATGTGAGGGGTAAGTGAGGGGTAAGTGCGCCTTACTGACAGAAGTCTATGGAGTGTCCTGGTAAATAACAAGTGAGGCCGAACTGCCCCAATCCTAAGATCAGCGAGCACGATGCCAAGCGTCTGCTGGAGGGGTGTAAAGCCTGCAGTGATGGATGGAGGATTTACTGCTTGTGATGAATCCAGTATATGGTTATTATATTCTGACGTCTGTTCAGCCCCGGAGTATAAAAATAATAGAAGAAGCCGTCACCTTCCCGAGCTCCTCCAGTGTCCACCATGTCTTCCAGCTCTCAGATTCTGGCCCTCAGCAGTGACCTGGGGCTGATCATGGTGGTGACCTATGAGGCTCAGTCACAGGCCTCAGGGGTAATCTGGGGGCAGGAACACAAGTCAGACCGCTGGTAAGAATGGAGCGACTGAGGATACCCAGGAAAGCTGAGTGACTATTCTTGTCAGAGGACAGGAGCATAGTCAGGGCTGGCAGCACAGGTACCGTGCTCAGGAACAGGAAGCACTATTATAGGAACACTGTGGCTGTCACTGTTATGGGGGTGCTGTGGCTGTCACTATTATAGGAACACTGTGGCTGTCACTGTATATGGGGGTGCTGTGACTGTCACTGTTATGGGGGTGCTGTGGCTGTCACTGTTATGGGGGTGCTGTGGCTGTCACTATTATAGGAACACTGTGGCTGTCACTGTATATGGGGGTGCTGTGACTGTCACTGTTATGGGGGTGCTGTGGCTGTCACTGTTATGGGGTGCTGTGGCTGTCACTATTATGGGGGTGCTGTGGCTGTCACTGTTATGGGGTGCTGTGGCTGTCACTGTTATGGGGGTGCTGTGGCTGTCACTGTTATGGGGCACTGTGGCTGTCACTGTTAGGGGGCTCTGTGGCTGTCACTGTTATGGAGCGCTGTGGCTGTCACTGTTATGGGGGTGCTGTGGCTGTCACTGTTATGGGGCACTGTGGCTGTCACTATTATGGGGGTGCAGTAGCTGTCACTGTTATGGGGGTGCTGTGGCTGTCACTGTTATGGGGGTGCTGTGGCTGTCACTGTTATGTGGGTGCTGTGGCTGTCACTGTTATGGGGGTGCAGTAGCTGTCACTGTTATGGGGCCTCTGTGGCTGTCACTGTTATGGGGGTGCTGTGGCTGTCACTGTTATGGGGGTGCTGTGGCTGTCACTGTTATGGGGGTGCTGTGGCTGTCACTGTTATGGGGGTGCTGTGGCTGTCACTGTTATGGGGCCTCTGTGGCTGTCACTGTTATGGGGGTGCTGTGGCTGTCACTATTATGGGGGTGCTGTGGCTGTCACTGTTATGGGGTGCTGTGGCTGTCACTGTTATGGGGGTGCTGTGGCTGTCACTGTTATGGGGGCGCTGTGGCTGTCACTATTATGGGGGTGCTGTGGCTGTCACTATTATGGGGCACTGTGGCTGTCACTGTTATGGGGGTGCTGTGGCTGTCACTGTTATGGGGGTGCTGTGGCTGTCACTGTTATGGGGGTGCTGTGGCTGTCACTGTTATGGGGGTGCAGTAGCTGTCACTGTTATGGGGCCTCTGTGGCTGTCACTGTTATGGGGGTGCTGTGGCTGTCACTGTTATGGGGGTGCTGTGGCTGTCACTGTTATGGAGCGCTGTGGCTGTCACTGTTATGGGGGTGCTGTTACTGTCACTGTTATGGGGGCGCTGTGGCTGTCACTGTTATGGGGCCTCTGTGGCTGTCACTGTTATGGCGGTGATGTGGCTGTCACTGTTATGGGGGTGCTGTGGCTGTCACTGTTATGGGGTGCTGTGGCTGTCACTGTTGTGGGGGTGCTGTGGCTGTCACTGTTATGGAGCGCTGTGGCTGTCACTGTTATGGGGGTGCTGTTACTGTCACTGTTATGGGGGCGCTGTAGCTGTCACTGTTATGGGGTGCTGTGGCTGTCACTGTTATGGGGGTGCAGTGGCTGTCACTGTTATGGGGGTGCTGTGGCTGTCACTGTTATGGGGGTGCTGTGGCTGTCACTGTTATGGGGGTGCAGTGGCTGTCACTGTTATGGGGGTGCTGTGGCTGTCACTATTATGGGGGTGCTGTGGCTGTCACTGTTATGGGGGTGCTGTGGCTGTCATTGTTATGGGGGTGCTGTGGCTGTCACTGTTATGGGGGTGCTGTGGCTGTCACAGGGCACTAAAGCTGTCACTGTTATGGGGCACTGTGGCTGTCACTGTTATGGGGGTGCTGTGGCTGTCACTGTTATGGGGGTGCTGTGGCTATCACTATTATGGGGGTGCTGTGGCTGTCACTGTTATGTTGTGCTGTGGCTGTCACTGTTATGGGGGCGCTGTGGCTGTCACTGTTATGGGGGCGCTGTGGCTGTCACTGTTATGGGGGTGCTGTGGCTGTCACTGTTATGGGGGCGCTGTGGCTGTCACTGTTATGGGGTGCTGTGGCTGTCACTGTTAGGGGGGCTCTGTGGCTGTCACTTTTATGGGGGTGCTGTGGCTGTCACTGTTATGGGGGTGCTGTGGCTGTCACTGTTATGGGGGCGCTGTGGCTGTCACTATTATGGGGGTGCTGTGGCTGTCACTGTTATGGGGTGCTGTGGCTGTCACTGTTAGGGGGGCTCTGTGGCTGTCACTTTTATGGGGGCTCTGTGGCTGTCACTATTATGGGGGCACTGTGGCTGTCACTGTTATGGGGGCGCTGTGGCTGTCACTGTTATGGGGGTGCTGTGGCTGTCACTGTTATGGGGGCGCTGTGGCTGTCACTGTTATGGGGGCGCTGTGGCTGTCACTGTTATGGGGGTGCTGTGGCTGTCACTGTTATGGGGGCTCTGTGGCTGTCACTATTATGGGGGTACTCTGGCTGTTACTGTTATCGCGCGCTGTGGCTGTCACTATTATGGGGGCGCTGTGGTCATCACAGTAAATATCCCTTACTGGTCCATGTCCAGTGTAGAGGAGCTGCTAATAAGCTGTACAGTCACACTCTCACCATTTGTTTCACAAGACGACACTTCAGCTCTGCGAGCGGCTGCTTCTTTACCTTTTGCCGTCTCTTTGACTGTGTAATTAATTTCGGTGTGTGTGAGCGGTGCTCAGCTGGAGAAGAAGGAGCGACAGAAGATGAAACAATGTATCTGCTATTGACATCAGACGATGGCGATTAATGAAGCCGCTGTTCAGTGCGTCGCTGTAACGGGATAACAAAACAGCAGCGAAAACCACAATTAACAGCGGTCCAGGCAGAAAGAACATTGTTCACATTAAGCCTAATTGAGTTTCCTGGAAATCTGCACATCCTGCGCGGTAAACTTCCTCTATAATATCCTCAGCGGGAGGTAAATCCTGCCTTCACTTCAATTTCATTATTCTTGACACATTTTATGCAGATTTATTGTAACTTCGTAGAAAGTTGACACTTGATGCCCACAACGTAGATGTGATGAAGGACAACGACATCTGCGCGCGCCGTAACGTTGCATATTTGAGTTGAGCTGGAACGGTGAATCCTCTAGATATTTCCATGGGTGTGGCATAGTCGTCCTGACCTGGCCCAGAAAGTGTCCGAGGAACAACTGTGAAGATTAGAAGCGGCATTGATGTAAGAAAGTTGAGTTTGCAGTGTGGTTTAGCTGAGCAAAGCTGGAACTGATGAGTAGAGATGATTTGCCCCAAAATTTTAAAATGTTTTGAGCTCAACCCAAACCCGAAACCTTTGGGATTCATCACCCACAATCTCTAGTGTATTCTCCTAGCCTCTGGCTGACGTCACACACCCCAAGGTCACCGCTAATTGGGATCCAGTGGCCACATTGAGCGCTCCAATGTCATGACACTACCCTTAGGGGATGGAAGGCGAGGAGAGGGGTTAAAGGCCGTCACTTGACATTTTGGGACTTGAGACAGGTGTATAATACATGAAAGGTTGGAACAATGGACTCCAGGAGGGTCACTGGAATGAAACATCCCCATGAGTCGCCTACATAGCTGGACCCACCTCTGGTCCAGGTCCTGGGTGTGCCCAAAACTTGGAACATTTTGCCTCATTGGTGAAATTTTAAAAAAGGATCCAGGTGTCATCGCTCTTTGTGACGACTCTGTCTATCAGGTCTAGAAGATCATCATTTTATGTTTGTTTTTTTTTGTTTTGTTTTTTTACACTTTTTAGACCCTCCAGGGGGTCTTATCTGTACTACAATACACTGAAATATAAGATAATGTAACATTCAGCATTCCCTTCACCCTATGGCAGCTTGAAATAGAAATGAATGGGAAACAGACCTGGAAGCCTTCAACAGGACGCCGCTACTGGATCTCATTCCAGGGTCCAGAGATCCGGTTAAAGATGGGGACACCTGCGTGCCACCCGTACTGGGAAGGGTTAATTCCCATGGTCAGAGAGGGCTAATCTCAGGCATTGCCCCTGGGTGTCTGCTGTGTAATATAGTGGAGGTCTGGTGGCTATGGCGCTCGCATGTTTAAAGTGCCAACATCTGCCATAATAGTACACCGTATGTCAGCAAGGGGTTAAACAGACACCGGCCCAAACATACCTTGTATACATATCCCAGACCAGACTCCTTGTATACAGACCCTAGAGTAGATCCCTTATTATACAGACCCCAAACCATTCTCCCTGTATACAGAAAAGAGATCAATCCCCCCTGTCTACAGACCCCAGACAAGACCCCCCAGTCTACAAACCCCAGACCAGATCCTCCAGTCTACAGACCCCAGACAAGACCCCCCAGTCTACAAACCCCAGACCAGATCCTCCAGTCTACAGACCCCAGACCAGACCCTCCAGTCTACAGACCCCAGACCAGACCCTCCAGTCTACAAACCCCAGACCAGACCCCCCAGTCTACAAACCCCAGACCAGACTCTCCAGTCTACAAACCCCAGACCAGACCCCCCAGTCTACAAACCCCAGACCAGACCCTCCAGTCTACAAACCCCAGACCAGACCCCCCAGTCTACAAACCCCAGACCAGACCCTCCAGTCTACAAACCCCAGACCAGACCCTCCAGTCTACAAACCCCAGACCAGACCCCCCAGTCTACAAACCCCAGACCAGACCCTCCAGTCTACAAACCACAGACCAGACCCTCCAGTCTACAAACCCCAGACCAGACCCTCCAGTCTACAAACCCCAGACCAGACCCTCCAGTCTACAAACCCCAGACCAGACCCCCCAGTCTACAAACCCCAGACCAGACCCTCCAGTCTACAAACCCCAGACCAGACCCTCCAGTCTACAAACCACAGACCAGACCCTCCAGTCTACAAACCACAGACCAGACCCTCCAGTCTACAAACCACAGACCAGACCCTCCAGTCTACAAACCCCAGACCAGACCCCCCAGTCTACAAACCCCAGACCAGACCCTCCAGTCTACAGACCCCAGACAAGACCCCCCAGTCTACAAACCCCAGACCAGACCCTCCAGTCTACAAACCCCAGACCAGACCCTCCAGTCTACAAACCACAGACCAGACCCTCCAGTCTACAAACCCCAGACCAGACCCTCCAGTCTACAGACGCCAGGTTCAGGTGACATGTGGGATGCATACAAAGAACACCATCCAAACTAAGGTTGGCACTGCATGGTACCCATTGAAATTGGCCCCCTATCCCCTCCACAACGGAGAGCCTTGCCTTGCAGCAGGACTGTGTTATAAATGAGATACACGGGGGACCCTCCTCCATATCTCTGAACCCCTTAACAGGCAGATAAGTCCTTTAAGGAATAAATGTATCCAACCTCCTTATCACCTGCGTTTATAAGTATCTGCCCCCTTGTACAAACACTCTTCCTTCCACTATATCCTGCGGCTCCTGTAATGGCGGCTTATTAGTATGGTGGCGGTGATCTGGGGATCGAGGCCAGGCCTGTAATTGCCGCCACATACACATTACAGATGGCGGTGTATACGGCTGCATTTGCTTTGCGTTAAGTCTATTTACTTTGTAACCTATTAGGGAGCGTCCCCCGGTGACTGCACTGATTGATTGTTGTACGTCCGCCCTTCGCGGCGTTCAGAGGCAACGCCATGGCCAATGTAAATTGTATTTACAAACATTAATATTCAGGAATGATAGTCATCATTCTGTGTCACTCTAAAGTCTAATCCCAGCTGTCACATTATAATAGAGTATGTCACACTTTCCGGGGACAACGTGCCGCCGTCACCATAGCGACCTGCAGGGAGATGAGGACGGCGCACAAAGAGTGTATAATGTATCAAAGAGGAAGGAAAGAATACAATGTATCCGAGATAATGAAGAAACCCACAGGAAACTGCATGAAGAAACCCTATAGAGCAGAGCAACGGGCTCAAAACGGTGCCAAAACGCCCTAATACCGAGGACTGACCCGACCACAGGTGTAGATCCTGAAATACAATGTGTACATGACGGGGCAAAAGAGCAACAAATTAGATGTATAAATAATACTGCCATATGGTTCTTATAGAACACTGCAATAGATTAGTACTGGCTGTAATACACAGCACGACCATGCAAATAATAATGCCATAAAGAAGCTAAATACAGAGAGCGCTATAATGTAGTTGGTTATTGGACATGTTTGTGCCAAAGTTGCACACTAATCCCACTATCATACAGTATATAGGATGGTGTGTGCTAAACATGGTCATACAGTGCAAAATAATGATGCCATAAACTGCACAAATAATACTACCGTACAATACAAGAGTGAGAGTAAAGCCATATAATGCACAAATAATACTACCGTACAATACAAGAGTAGGAGTAAAGCCATACAGTGCAGAAATAATACTATCGTACAATACAAGAGTAGGAGTAAAGCCATACAGTGTACAAATAATACTACCGTACAATACAAGAGTAAGAGTAAAACCATATAGTGCACAAATAATACTGCCGTACAATACAAGAGTAAGAGTAAAAGCATATAGTGCACAAATAATACTGCCGTACAATACAAGAGTAAGAGTAAAAGCATATAGTGCATAAATAATACTGCCGTACAATACAAGAGTAAGAGTAAAAGCATATAGTGCATAAATAATACTACCGTACAATACAAGAGGGAGAGTAAAGCTATACAGTGCACAAATAATACTACCGTACAATACAAGAGTGAGAGTAAAGCCATATAGTGCACAAATGATACTACCATACAATACAAGAGTAAGAGTAAAGCCATATAGTGCAGAAATAATACTATCGTACAATACAAGAGTAAGAGTAAAGCCATACAGTGCACAAATAATACTACCGTACAATACAAGAGTGACAGCAAAACCGTACAGTGTAGCAATAATACTACCGTATAGCGCTCAGATAACAGTGATACATTACAATGTTACCAGAGAGTGTGGAGATGACAGTGTCTACTGACACACTCACTCATCCTGACCTCCAAGGCCAAGTATATAATATTTCTATTCACAGAAGTAACAGAGATTATGCAAATGAGCAGTGTGTAGATTAGAGGAATGGAGGAAGGGATCACATGACCTCGGGGACCAGGCGGGCTCAACCATAATGTCTTGTAAGTAGAGATGGGTGAACCTCCCAAGATTGGTTTAGTGTCAGGTGCAGATGACCCGGGTCCCTGATTAGTTTCAGGTTGAAGTGACATTATTATACCGGATAGAACAGGAAGTGACATTATTATACCGGATAGAACAGGAAGTGACATTATTATACCGGATAGAACAGGAAGTGATATTATTATACTTGGGGTCTCTCCAGAGTATAATAGGGGGATTATATAATTATAATAATCTAGGTTTGTCGCCCTCCCGCTCTTCGTCCTTCCTCCAGGGTCAGGGGTCACCAGGAATCTCTCAGCACGTCTTGTAATTCCTTCTTTCCACCATAGACAGAGCTCTGGTCCCAGGAGGAATATTCCCGCCATCATTGTGTAAGATCCCGACATCCAGATGAGGTCTGCTTGGGGGTATAGTATAAAAGGGTACAGTATACAGGGGAATAGTGCAAGAGCGTATATTGTATGTCGTACAGTATACAGGGTTACAGTATATAAGGGTACAGTATATGAGGGTTCAGTATACAGGGAAATAGTGCAAGAGTGAACAGCGTTTGAGGTACAATATATAAGGGTACAGTATACAGGATTGTTACAGTATATGGAGGTACAGTATAAATGGTTACTGTATATAAGGGTACAGTATACAGGGGAATAGTGCAAGAGCGTATATTGTATGTCGTACAGTATACAGGGTTACAGTATATAAGGGTACAGTATATGAGGGTTCAGTATACAGGGAAATAGTGCAAGAGTGAACAGCGTTTGAGGTACAATATATAAGGGTACAGTATACAGGATTGTTACAGTATATGGAGGTACAGTATAAATGGTTACTGTATATAAGGGTACAGTATACAGGGGAATAGTGCAAGAGCGTATATTGTATGTCGTACAGTATACAGGGTTACAGTATATAAGGGTACAGTATATGAGGGTTCAGTATACAGGGAAATAGTGCAAGAGTGAACAGCGTTTGAGGTACAATATATAAGGGTACAGTATACAGGATTGTTACAGTATATGGAGGTACAGTATAAATAGTTACTGTATATAAGGGTACAGTATACAGGGGAATAGTGCAAGAGCGTATATTGTATGCCGTACAGTATACAGGGTTACAGTATATAAGGGTACAGTATACAGGGTTACAATATATGAAGGTATAGTATACAGTATATAAGGGTACAGTATACAGGGTTACAGTATATAAGGGTACAGTATATGAGGGTTCAGTATAGAGGGGAATAGTGCAAGAGCGAACAGTGTTTGAGGTACAGTATACAGGGTTACAGTATATAATAGTACAGTATACAGAGGTACAGTATATAAGGTTACAGTATACAGGATTGTTACAGTATATGGAGGTACAGTACACGGAGGTACAATATACATGGATACTGTATATAAGGGTACAGTATAGAAGGTTACAGTATATAATAGTACAGCATATGGAGGTGCAGCATATGAAGGTACAGTGTATGAGAGTACAGTATATGATGGTATAGTATTTGGGAGTACAGTATATGTAGGTTTAGTATACAGGGTTACAGTACACAGGGAACAGTTCATAGAGTGCAATATATGGGTTTATAGTCTACATGTGTAGAGTATGGTGGTGCAGTATAAAGATATAGAGTATAGAGGTACGGTATATGCGATACAACCGAGGTTTATGCACCTCTATGAGATACCTCTGTGCACCTATATCTGATCATGCACCTCTATGAGATACCTCTGTGCACCTATATCGGATCATGCACCTCTATGAGATACCTCTGTGTACCTATATCTGATCATGCACCTCTATGAGATACCTCTGTGCACCTATATCGGATCATGCACCTCTATGAGATACCTCTGTGCACCTATATCTGATCATGCACCTCTATGAGATACCTCTGTGTACCTATATCTGATCATGCACCTCTATGAGATACCTCTGTGTACCTATATTGGATCATGCACCTCAATGAGATACCTCTGTGCACCTATAGCTGATCATGCACCTCTATGAGATACCTCTGTGCACCTATATTGGATCATGCACCTCAATGAGATACCTCTGTGCACCTATAGCTGATCATGCACCTCTATGATACCTCTGTGCACCTATATCTGATCATGCACCTCTATGAGATACCTCTGTGCACCTATATCTGATCATGCACCTCTATGAGATACCTCTGTGCACCTATAGCTGATCATGCACCTATATGATACCTCTGTGCACCTATATCGGATCATGCACCTCTATGAGATACCTCTATGCACCTATATCGGATCATGCACCTATATGATACCTCTGTGCACCTATATCGGGTCATGCACCTCTATGAGATACATCTGTGCACCTATATCGGATCATGCACCTCTATGAGATACCTCTGTGCACCTATATCGGATCATGCACCTCTATGAGATACCTCTGTGCACCTATATCTGATCATGCACCTCTATGAGATACCTCTGTGTACCTATATCTGATCATGCACCTCTATGAGATACCTCTGTGTACCTATATCTGATCATGCACCTCTATGAGATACCTCTGTGTACCTATATCTGATCATGCACCTCTATGAGATACCTCTGTGTACCTATATTGGATCATGCACCTCAATGAGATACCTCTGTGCACCTATAGCTGATCATGCACCTCTATGAGATACCTCTGTGCACCTATATTGGATCATGCACCTCAATGAGATACCTCTGTGCACCTATAGCTGATCATGCACCTCTATGATACCTCTGTGCACCTATATCTGATCATGCACCTCTATGAGATACCTCTGTGCACCTATATCTGATCATGCACCTCTATGAGATACCTCTGTGCACCTATAGCTGATCATGCACCTATATGATACCTCTGTGCACCTATATCGGGTCATGCACCTCTATGAGATACCTCTGTGCACCTATATCTGATCATGCACCTCTATGAGATACCTCTGTGCACCTATATCAGATCAGGCACCTCTATGATACCTCTGTGTACCTATATCTGATCATGCACCTCTATGATACCTCTGTGCACCTATATCTGATCATGCACCTCTATGAGATACCTCTGTACACCTATATTGGATCATGCACCTATATGATACCTCTGTGCACCTATATCGGATCATGCACCTCTATGAGATACCTCTGTGCACCTATATCTGATCATGCGCCTCTATGATACCTCTGTGCACCTATATCTGATCATGCACCTCTATGAGATACCTCTGTGTACCTATATCTGATCATGCGCCTCTATGATACCTCTGTGCACCTATATCGGGTCATGCACTTCTATGATACCTCTGTGCTCCTATATCGGGTCATGCACCTCTATGAGATACCTCTGTGCACCTATATCTGATCATGCACCTTTATGAGATACCTCTATGCACCTATATCGGATCATGCACCTTTATGATACCTCTGTGTACCTATATCTGATCATGCGCCTCTATGATACCTCTGTGCACCTATATCGGGTCATGCACTTCTATGATACCTCTGTGCTCCTATATCGGGTCATGCACCTCTATGAGATACCTCTGTGCACCTATATCGGGTCATGCACCTCTATGAGATACCTCTGTGCACCTATATTGGATAATGCGCCTCTATGACAGCTTTTTTACAGCACATACTCGCGGTTGCGTCTTGTCCTCTGTGCACACTGTGCAGATATTCCCCAGCTCAGTAGATCAGAGGCCATTGTGCTGCTCGGGGAGATGAGAGGTCTCTGCCTACATGCTGGCGGCCATATTTCACATTTATGAGCCGGCCACTGTCCATTTAGCGGGGCTAATCGCCCTGACTGCGGTAATTCACTGTGACCAGACAGTCCGGGCCGGGGAATGGACAATTTCATGCTTGGAGATTGATAACTCAGACAACCGGCTTCATTGCTGTACAATGTACCAAAAAATCAGCACAAATCAGGTTATTACAGAGGGAAGTGATGTCCCGGGGTTATAGGACATAGAAGAGATGAAACACATTGACTTGTTCTCTTTTGGAGCGTATAGAGTTAATGGAGGGGTCTCCTCGCTCAGGACCCCCATCTATTAGCCGCAGCAGAGAGCAGCTATTCTCTGGAGGACCCGACCTCTCCATACGTTATACCAGCGATTCCCAGCCAGACTGCGACAACAACCAGGGGCGTCAAGGAAAACCATTCAGGGCAGACCTGCTGCATCGAGACTGTGGAGCAGACAAGTGGGGACCGGGCACATATTAATGTTTGTTTATTTATATGACAGAACTGTTTGGATTATCGAGTGTCTGAGGGTCACCGGGGAGCATTATACTGTCTGTAGGGGCCACTGGAGAGCATTATACTGTGTGTAAGGGCTACTGGGTAGCATTCTATTGTCTGTAGGGACCACTGGGGAGCATTATATTGTGTGTAGAGACCACAGAGGACCATTTATACTGTGTGTCGAGACCACGGAGGAGCATTATACTGTGTGTAGGGACCACTGGTGAGCATTATATTTTGTGTAGGGGTGACTGGAAGCACTACACTTTGTGTAGGGGCCACTGGGGAGCATTATACTATATGTAGGGGCCACTGGGGAGCATTATACTATGTGTAGGGACCATTGGGGAGCATTATACTGTGTGTAGGGACCACTGGGGAGCATTATACTGTGTGTAGGGACCACTGGGGAGCATTATATTTTGTGTAGGGCTGACTGGAAGCAGTACACTTTGTGTAGGGGGCACTGGGGAGCATTATATTATATGTAGGGGCCACTGGGGAGCATTATACTGTGTGTAGAGGCCAATGGGGAGCATTATACTGTGTGTAGGGACCACTGGGGAGCATTATATTTTGTGTAGGGGTGACTGGAAGACTACACTTTGTGTAGGGGCCACTGGGGAGCATTATACTATATGTAGGGGCCACTGGGGAGCATTATACTATGTGTAGGGACCACTGGAGAGCATTATACTGTGTGTAGGGACCACTGGGGAGCATTATACTGTGTGTAGGGACCACTGGGGAGCATTATATTTTGTGTAGGGCTGACTGGAAGCAGTACACTTTGTGTAGGGGGCACTGGGGAGCATTATACTATATGTAGGGGCCACTGGGGAGCATTATACTGTGTGTAGAGGCCAATGGGGAGCATTATACTATGTGTAGGGACCACTGGGGAGATTATATTGTGTGTAAGGGCCACTGGGGAGCATTATACTGTGTGCAAGAGCCACTGAGGAGCATTATACTGTGTGTAGGGACCTCTGGGGAGAATTATACTGTGAGCAGGGACCACCAGGGAGCATTATACTGAGTGTAGGGACCACTGGGGAATATTATACTGTGTGTAGGGGCCACAGTGGAGCATTATACTGTGTGAAGGGACCATCGGAGTGCATTATACTGTGGTTAGGGACGACTGGGGAGCATTATACTGTGGGTAGGGGCCACTGCGGAGCATTAAACTATGTGTGAGGTCTGCAGGGGAGTATTATAAAGTGTGATTGGGCCACAGTGGAGCCTTGTAAAGTGTGTGGGGACTACTGGGGAGCATTATAAAGTTTCTGGGGGCCAGGGGGAGCATTATATTGTGTGCGGGGGCCATTGGTGAGCATTGTAAAGTGACTGGGGGCCACTGGGGAGCATTATACTATGTGGGGGCCACTAAGGGAGTATGGTGATGGTAAAAGGGGAATTTTGATATGTGCTGGGTGGGAAGTATAGAATGGAGCAGCTCCGAACATGCATTTGTGGTACAGTTAAAACTGCATTGGGAAATGTACATGTCATTTTTGATAAAGTTTTTAATGAGATTTTCTAATTTTACAAATGTAACAAGTTTGCTGTAAATGCAAAAAATTGCACCAAAATTGGTTTTTTTTTTTTTTTTCGGTGGAATTGATGGGAAACGCTGCATTATACAGATACCTGACTGGACCCAATAGGCACCATGTAATACCTCATTTCAGCTGAGGTGGCGCTGCAGGGTACTGTAATACTTGCTGCCTCCTCTCTTTCAGGTGACAGGGGATCCAGCAGTGAGACCACCAGGGGCTCCTCCTCATCCACTCTCCATCCCCCTGCACCTGATGACCTCACGATGACATCACATCTATATGATGTAACTTCTAATCATTCTGATATCTGATCTTTACATTCTGGTCAGGTCCTGGCAGCGATCTGCATGGTGGAGGAGCAGATTGGGAGATATTTCTCCTTCCTCTAATTACATCTCGGCGCTGACATTTTTACTGTAATGTGTCACTGGAGCCTCAGCGACAGCTCCGAATAACTCAGCTCCATCCAAGCAGCCGACCCTGCAGGACACGATCAATAACCAGAGTCGTCTGACGCTTTCTGGCATGTAATTTACAAGTCACAGCAAAGTCTGAAGTTGGGAGACCCCGCGTCCTCCCAAAACAGTAAACAGGACCAACGGCGCCCTCTGTGGCAGAACGTAGATCCAGTAGACGACAAGTAACCTGGCTCCCTCCGGCTCCTCTCGTCTGCTCAGCCTCAGACTTGCTTGTTTTTGCTTACCCCGGGGTCGTCATCTCCTTACTGTGACCTCTCGTCCTCAGCAGGCGGGTCCTTAGACTGTGAGAAAATATCAATGAGAGAGGAAGAAAAACTTACAAGACGTACCGAATTTCAGGAAATCCTCGGAATCTGCGGCTGTGCTGGAAATGGATATCTAACAACAGTCCAAGCCCTGGTCTTCGGGGATCATGTAGACCTTTGATGTTGCCCCTCTCGTCGGGCGGTGGCGGCGGCGGTCTGGTGTATGGCATTGATATTCAGCAATGTAACTATAGAAATGTAAAACCACAAGAAATATGTCAGATAAAACCTCAAATAACCGGAGGCCCCAAGGAGGTGGAAACGTCCCGCTGAGAAGAGGCCACAAAGTCACCGGCAACCAAATCCATCAACGGTTGCCTTGTGGATCCAGAGGAAGGTAAACAAGACGCCCAGCGGGGGAGGTGTACCCGGGGCCACGAGGAAATTCCTCACTGATACTTTGTATTCATTCCAGGATCAATATACAAAACCTTTATCATTGGGGAAATCACGAGAGACGTTCTGTACATGGCAGTCTACAGGGGTGATCCATCCGGCCAGCTTAGATACGCTGGTGCCCTATACCATAGCATTGATGGTGTACTATAGAAGTATTATGTATACTTCTGTGCAAAGGTTTTAGGCAGGTGTAGAACAAATACTGCAAAGTAAGGATGCTTTCAGATATGGAAGGGTTAAAGGGGTTGTCCAGGATATGTAGATATGCGATATTGAGGACCTATCCACAGGATCAGTATGAGATTAGTCGGGGTCCGATCAGCCGGAAGCCATATAGGAAGTATCTCCGTACACTGTAGTGGTGGAACTACAACCCCACTCTCATTCACTTGAATTGAGTTGTTTCTGGCCGTATACCTTCTATACGGCTTCTGGCGGCCTCACCAGCTGATCGGTTCAGGATTCGGGTGTCAGATCCAATACTGACGACCTATCCTGTGGATCATCTTCAGATGCCGGACAAACCCTTTAATAGTCTGTAGTGAATGAAGAAAAAGACAAATGTAAACCCCATCAATATTTGGTGTGACCTTTGCCCTTTGAAGGAGGAGTCCTGGAAGTAATGATCCGGCCCCCACAGATATAGCCCTGATCTCAATATTATCCAGTCTGTCTGGGATGACAAGAAGAGACAGAAGGATTGCAGCAAGCAACATCCACAGAAGATCTGTGCTTAGTTCTCCAAGATGGCGGCGGGAACAACCTCCCTGCCCAGTTCTGCCAAAAACTGTCGGCAAGTACCAAGAAGAAGACAATACTCAGACTGCAGCTACACCTGACTGATCGCTGGAGAGACGGGTCTACTTGCATCAAGTTTGCTGAAGGGGACATAAGTCTAGAGCTTGCATGTGAAGAAGGCATCCACCATGAGCGAAGAATCCACCACCATCTAGGTAAGTCACACCAGAGGCGTCACCTACTAACTCCTGGTGGTGAGGGCATCATATAATGTAAGCATCTACAGGGTGACTAGAGGACTATTCTTGTGTCACAGGTTGTCCATCTGTTAGTCTGGAAGCTGCGCCTCATCGTAAGAACATCATATACTTGGCCCCATAACCTCGTACCCCAACTGTTCCACAGTCTCCTCCTGCTTCTATCCCTTATCCTTGAGTGAACAGCCGCTCATAGCACTCAGGCCACAGTCCTACCCCTCTTAGAGGGGACCACATCTCACCATCCTCCTGGTGTATTACATAGAGCCGTTCCATGGCATCCTGACCTAACTGCAGAGAATGGTCTCAACATGAAGTGAGGAACATAAGGTCAGATGATCTTCCTAAAAAGCTTCTCTCATTCCTAATGTCAAAGACTAAAACTAGACTCTCCACTGTCATGTGGTTCTTCATGAGTCCACCATGACCTGTGACCACTTTCGTCTCTCTGCATCTCTACCATAGGTGGTCCAGACATGAGGACCTCAGGGCAACAAGAGAAGTAGAGAAAACAAGGCGAAGACAAGGTGGTGAGGACGAGGCGGTGAGGACAAGGTGGTGACGACAAGGTGGTGAGGACAAGGCGGTGAGGACGAGGCGGTGAGGACAAGGTGGTGAGGACAAGGTGGTGAGGACGAGGCGGTGAGGACGAGGCGCTGAGGACAGGTGAGGAAGAGGCGCTGAGGACGAGGTGGTGAGGACAAGGTGGTGAGGACGAGGCGGTGAGGACGAGGCGGTGAGGACGAGGCGCTGAGGAGGTGAGGAAGAGGCGCTAAGGACGAGGTGGTGAGGACAAGGTGGTGAGGACGAGGCGGTGAGGACGAGGCGGTGAGGACGAGGCGCTGAGGAGGTGAGGAAGAGGCGCTAAGGACGAGGTGGTGAGGACAAGGTGGTGAGGACGAGGCGGTGAGGACGAGGCGCTGAGGAGGTGAGGAAGAGGCGCTAAGGACGAGGTGGTGAGGACAAGGTGGTGAGGAGTCTGCAGACAGAGGAGTCTTCAGCAATGTCCATGATGATGGAGGTATCCCATCCACAGGCTTCTGGTTTTAACTCTTCCATGTCCAGGTTTGTTATGGGCCTCATTGTCCAGAGACAAATGTCATCTTTCAGAAGGCTGCATCCTGGATTTTAACCCTACCCAAAAATTTCTATTCCCCTTATTGAGGTGTCTGGGGCTTCCTTCCTACAGTATTTGCAATGCAGGGGCAAAAACAGATAGGACCAGGTAGAACAAGCAAAAACTGTGACCCGGGGTAATTATTGTATATTTGGGGTATTAATACCTGAGCACCTGTCACCCATATATGCAGGAGATCTACATTTTTTGCTGCGGGTTCGGAGTGCACATTTTTAGGGGTAGAAGAATTTTTTTTTATTTTTGGATGTTTTTTTTTCTGATGTAATTTTAATGTGTTTATTGTTACATTGTATTACTTATTCTCCAGTATGGAGAAGAGATTATCAGGGAGGACATAGGTGACCCTGCTGTCCCCGTATACACAGGACTGGTAAGAGCGGCCATAGGGCCAGACGATGCACATGGCGTCTTCTCTGTATGACTCCGAGCACAGCAACCGCCAGAACGTAGAAGCAGCCGCTCTGTCAGGGACAGAAAGCTCAACATGATATATGGTAATTAGGATATGATATAGATTGTCCATATATAATGTAACATAATATAATAATATGATACAGTGTAATATAGTATAATATATAATATGATAATGTGAGATAATATAATAATGTGTCATATAATATAATTTGATGACATAATATATTATAATTGAGCCGTTCCTTACAAAGTACAGTAGTAGATATAGACTTAGGATCAGAAAGGGTGAGGGGCTTTAGTGTAATATTTTACATATGTACCAAATGCTGGAAAGCTCCATATGTGTCACCCTGCTAAATAATAACCGGGGGTTCCATATGTGTCACCCTGCTAAATAATAACCGGGGGTTCCATATGTGTCACCCTGCTAAATAATAACCGGGGGCTCCATATAGGTTACCCTGCTAAATAATAACCGGGGGTTCCATATGTGTCACCCTGCTAAATAATAACCCGGGGGCTCCATATGTGTCACCCTGCTAAATAATAACCCGGGGGCTCCATATAGGTCACCCTGCTAAATAATAACCGGGGGCTCCATATGTGTCACCCTGCTATATAATAACCGGGGGCTCCATATATGTCACCCTGCTAAATAATAACTGGGGGGTTCCATATAGGTCACCCTGCTAAATAATAACCGGGGGCTCCGTATATGTCACCCTGCTAAATAATAACCGGGGGGATCCATATAGGTCACCCTGCTAAATAATAACCGGGGGGGCTCCATATGTGTCAGCCTGCTATATAATAACCGGGAGGCTCCATATGTGTCAGCCTGCTAAATAATAACCGGGGGCTCCATATGTGTCACCCTGCTATATAATAACCGGGGGCTCCATATATGTCACCCTGCTAAATAATAACTGGGGGGTTCCATATATGTCACCCTGCTATATAATAACCGGGGGGCTCCATATATGTCAGACAAACATGTAGAACACCAGAAACAGTGAACACACCCAAAAAATATATTCTAACTATTGTTATATAAGAAAAAAAAGAGAAAAATAAATGATATGAGCGAGAACCTATAGGAGAAGGAAACAGTCATGGAGTGTCTGTAATGATATCTGGGTGACCACTCCATATTTTGGGCTTCGGTCCTTGGCCTGTTGTTTTCAGTTGGTTTTAGGTTTGCAGAGGGGCTCGCACTTGCATCTTGTACCAGGGCCCTTTGCTGTCACTGTTCTCCCCTATATGTGCCTTACAATACAGAACATCATAACTCCATTCCTTCCTTCTATTTGTCATACATAATGGCGTCCTCCATACCTGAGATCGGAGTCAGCACAAACTGAGAGCTAAAAAGCAGCGGCTCTGCAGAGAGGTGGCCATGACACTGGGGGACATAGTGACCCCACAGTATTGGACCTCAGTGTCGCCTCTACAGTCCGGATCTTCTGCTCCTTCATTACTTCTACAATTCCGGATACTTTATCTAAAATGTTGTTCATTATCTCTGATCCTTGAAGAAAGCAACAAATCAGGAGAGAAAATCTCAGGGCAGGCGTGCAGGCGGAAATTCCTCCTGCCCCGTCACCGACTCTATAGATACCTGTCATCATGATAGAGAATTAAGAGAGTCCCAGAAAACACTTTATCAAGAGGAAATGCTGACGGAGAAAAGAGAGAACTGCAGACATGGAAGATTCCTCAAAGATTGTGAGCGGCCTGTAATAAGCAAAGTACGTCTGGTGATAAAGAGAAGAATCATCTCTGACACCGGACTACAGATTATATATAGGATTACCATCCATATAAGTGCAATCACTGTATATATACATTACATTACTTATCCTGTATTATACCCCAGAGCTGCACTCACTATTCTGCTAGTACAGTCACTGTGTACATACATTACATTACTTATCCTGTACTGATCCTGAGTTACATCCTGTATTATACTCCAGAGCTGCGCTCACTATTCTGCTGGTGCAGTCACTGTGTACATACATTACATTACTTATCCTGTACTGATCCTGAGTTACATCCTGTATTATACTCCGGAGCTGCGCTCACTATTCTGCTGGTACAGTCACTGTGTACATACATTACATTACTTATGCTGTACTGATCCTGAGTTACATCCTGTATTATACTCCAGAGCTGCACTCACTATTCTGCTGGTACAGTCACTGTGTACATACATTACATTACTTATCCTGTACTGATCCTGAGTTATATCCTGTATTATACTCCAGAGCTGCACTCACTATTCTGCTGGTACAGTCACTGTGTACATACATTACATTACTTATCCTGTACTGATCCTGAGTTATATCCTGTATTATACTCCAGAGCTGCACTCACTATTCTGCTGGTGCAGTCACTGTGTACATACATTACATTACTTATCCTGTACTGATCCTGAGTTACATCCTGTATTATACTCCAGAGCTGCGCTCACTATTCTGCTGGTGCAGTCACTGTGTACATACATTACATTACTTATCCTGTATTATACTCCAGAGCTGCACTCGCTATTCTGCTGGTGCAGTCACTGTGTACATACATTACATTACTTATCCTGTACTGATCCTGAGTTACATCCTGTATTATACTCCAGAGCTGCACTCACTATTCTGCTGGTACAGTCACTGTGTACATACATTACATTACTTATCCTGTACTGATCCTGAGTTACATCCTGTATTATACTCCAGAGCTGCACTCACTATTCTGCTGGTACAGTCACTGTGTACATACATTACATTACTTATCCTGTATTATACTCCAGAGCTGCGCTCACTATTCTGCTGGTGCAGTCACTGTGTACATACATTACATTACTTATCCTGTACTGATCCTGAGTTACATCCTGTATTATACTCCAGAGCTGCGCTCACTATTCTGCTGGTACAGTCACTGTGTACATACATTACATTACTTATCCTGTACTGATCCTGAGTTACATCCTGTATTATACTCCAGAGCTGCACTCACTATTCTGCTGGTGCAGTCACTGTGTACATACATTACATTACTTATCCTGTACTGATCCTGAGTTACATCCTGTATTATACTCCAGAGCTGCGCTCACTATTCTGCTGGTGCAGTCACTGTGTACATACATTACATTACTTATCCTGTACTGATCCTGAGTTACATCCTGTATTATACTCCAGAGCTGCGCTCACTATTCTGCTGGTGCAGTCACTGTGTACATACATTACATTACTTATCCTGTATTATACTCCAGAGCTGCACTCGCTATTCTGCTGGTGCAGTCACTGTGTACATACATTACATTACTTATCCTGTACTGATCCTGAGTTACATCCTGTATTATACTCCAGAGCTGCACTCACTATTCTGCTGGTACAGTCACTGTGTACATACATTACATTACTTATCCTGTACTGATCCTGAGTTACATCCTGTATTATACTCCAGAGCTGCACTCACTATTCTGCTGGTACAGTCACTGTGTACATACATTACATTACTTATCCTGTATTATACTCCAGAGCTGCGCTCACTATTCTGCTGGTGCAGTCACTGTGTACATACATTACATTACTTATCCTGTACTGATCCTGAGTTACATCCTGTATTATACTCCAGAGCTGCGCTCACTATTCTGCTGGTACAGTCACTGTGTACATACATTACATTACTTATCCTGTACTGATCCTGAGTTACATCCTGTATTATACTCCAGAGCTGCACTCACTATTCTGCTGGTGCAGTCACTGTGTACATACATTACATTACTTATCCTGTACTGATCCTGAGTTACATCCTGTATTATACTCCAGAGCTGCGCTCACTATTCTGCTGGTGCAGTCACTGTGTACATACATTACATTACTTATCCTGTACTGATCCTGAGTTACATCCTGTATTATACTCCAGAGCTGCACTCACTATTCTGCTGGTACAGTCACTGTGTACATACATTACATTACTTATCCTGTATTATACTCCAGAGCTGCGCTCACTATTCTGCTGGTACAGTCACTGTGTACATACATTACATTACTTATCCTGTACTGATCCTGAGTTACATCCTGTATTATACTCCGGAGCTGCGCTCACTATTCTGCTGGTGCAGTCACTGTGTACATACATTACATTACTTATCCTGTACTGATCCTGAGTTACATCCTGTATTATACTCCAGAGCTGCACTCACTATTCTGCTGGTACAGTCACTGTGTACATACATTACATTACTTATCCTGTATTATACTCCAGAGCTGCGCTCACTATTCTGCTGGTGCAGTCACTGTGTACATACATTACATTACTTATCCTGTACTGATCCTGAGTTACATCCTGTATTATACTCCAGAGCTGCGCTCACTATTCTGCTGGTACAGTCACTGTGTACATACATTACATTACTTATCCTGTACTGATCCTGAGTTACATCCTGTATTATACTCCAGAGCTGCGCTCACTATTCTGCTGGTGCAGTCACTGTGTACATACATTACATTACTTATCCTGTACTGATCCTGAGTTACATCCTGTATTATACTCCAGAGCTGCACTCACTATTCTGCTGGTACAGTCACTGTGTACATACATTACATTACTTATCCTGTACTGATCCTGAGTTACATCCTGTATTATACTCCAGAGCTGCACTCACTATTCTGCTGGTACAGTCACTGTGTACATACATTACATTACTTATCCTGTATTATACTCCAGAGCTGTGCTCACTATTCTGCTGGTGCAGTCACTGTGTACATACATTACATTACTTATCCTGTACTGATCCTGAGTTATATCCTGTATTATACTCCAGAGCTGCACTCACTATTCTGCTGGTGCAGTCACTGTGTACATACATTACATTACTTATCCTGTACTGATCCTGAGTTACATCCTGTATTATACTCCAGAGCTGCGCTCACTATTCTGCTGGTACAGTCACTGTGTACATACATTACATTACTTATCCTGTATTATACTCCAGAGCTGCGCTCACTATTCTGCTGGTACAGTCACTGTGTACATACATTACATTACTTATCCTGTATTATACTCCAGAGCTGTGCTCACTATTCTGCTGGTGCAGTCACTGTGTACATACATTACATTACTTATCCTGTACTGATCCTGAGTTACATCTTGTATTATACTCCAGAGCTGCACTCACCATTCTGCTGGTACAGTCACTGTGTACATACATTACATTACTTATCCTGTACTGATCCTGAGTTACATCCTGTATTATACTCCAGAGCTGCGCTCACTATTCTGCTGGTACAGTCACTGTGTACATACATTACATTACTTATCCTGTACTGATCCTGAGTTACATCCTGTATTATACTCCAGAGCTGCGCTCACTATTCTGCTGGTGCAGTCACTGTGTACATACATTACATTACTTATCCTGTATTATACTCCAGAGCTGCACTCACTATTCTGCTGGTACAGTCACTGTGTACATACATTACATTACTTATCCTGTACTGATCCTGAGTTACATCCTGTATTATACTCCAGAGCTGCACTCACTATTCTGCTGGTACAGTCACTGTGTACATACATTACATTACTTATCCTGTATTATACCCCAGAGCTGCGCTCACTATTCTGCTGGTGCAGTCACTGTGTACATACATTACATTACTTATCCTGTACTGATCCTGAGTTACATCCTGTATTATACTCCAGAGCTGCACTCACTATTCTGCTGGTGTAGATATTTTGAACCATCTCCTCTTACATGTAAACTTACAGACATTACAGACGGTACATTCTAGTCTTCTATGCCCCCAGACCATTGGACCCCCCACCATACAACTCTATGGGATGTTCAGTCACAGGTGGGAGGGTTTGTTAGGGGTTGGAGTCCCCCTTTATTGGTTACTTCTCTGCACAGTTCTGGTTTTCAGATCCTGTGGTGTGGACGGGGTTAAGCCTCGTTCCTATACATCAGCCTTTTATGAAGTGATATTATTCGTCTCCTGGATGTTGCGCCGCCGCCTGCAGGCTGACAGAACGCCGCTTGTTTTATTCTTCTATATATCTCTATGAGATTCTCATAAAATAAATGGATATGTTACAAGATACAAAAAAATACAGATTACCTTTTGACGAGATAGAATTTGGTTGACAAGTCGTCCCGGCGTGTCCAATAAGAGGCCTGAGTTATGGGCCTGTCTGATTGTGTTAATCTAGTGTCAGGTAGATATATGAAGACCCCGGTGACTGAGCCGCAGTACGGCCGCTCCCTACATGAAATCTGGATTGCGCATCAACCTCGCACAAAATTACACGGCTACCGCGGCCCCGTAGGACTTTATTTAACACCAGCCCTTGGAGCGAGTCTTAAAACCACCGTGATTTAGAGGGCATGCTCAAAGAAGGAAAACCCTAAAGGGAACTCTTCATCCTCCCGAATGCCCCCGTCGATATTTAGAATACATGGAGCCGCTGCATACATTAATAGGCAAAGTTAGGAAGATGCAGAACTTCTGAAATACACAGACGGCCGAGGAGCGGATCAACTGCTGCAGAGAACCTAGGACAACTAGAGATGAGAGGATCTACTGCTGCAGCAAACAGGACTAGAGATGAGCGGATCTACTGCTGCAGAGAACCTAGGACAACTAGAGATGAGCGGATCAACTGCTGCAGAGAACCTAGGACAACTAGAGATGAGAGGATCTACTGCTGCAGCAAACAGGACTAGAGATGAGCGGATCTACTGCTGCAGAGAACCTAGGACAACTAGAGATGAGCGGATCAACTGCTGCAGAGAACCTAGGACAACTAGAGATGAGCGGACCAACTGCTGCAGCAAACTGAGGACTAGAGATGAGTGGATCAACTGCTGCAGCAAACTGAGGACTAGAGATGAGCGGATCTCCTACTGCAGAGATCCGAGGACTAGAGATGAGAAGATCTCCTACTGCAGAGAACTGAGGACTAGAGATGAGAAGATAACCTACTACAGAGAACTGAGGACTAGAGAAGAGAAGATCTCCTACTGCAGAGATCCGAGGACTAGAGATGAGAAGATCTACTGCAGAGAACTGAAGACTAGAGATGAGAAGATCTCCTACTGCAGAGAACTGAGGACTAGAGAAGAGAAGATCTCCTACTGCAGAGAACTGAAGACTAGAGATGAGCGGATCTACTGCTGCAGAGAACTGAGGACTAGAGATGAGAAGATCTCCTACTGCAGAGATCCAAGGACTAGAGATGAGAAGATCTACTGCAGAGAACCGAGGACTAGAGATGAGAAGATCTCCTACTACAGAGAACTGAGGACTAGAGATGAGAAGATAACCTACTACAGAGAACTGAGGACTAGAGAAGAGAAGATCTCCTACTGCAGAGATCCGAGGACTAGAGATGAGAAGATCTACTGCAGAGAACTGAAGACTAGAGATGAGAAGATCTCCTACTGCAGAGAACTGAAGACTAGAGAAGAGAAGATCTCCCACTGCAGAGAACCGAGGACTAGAGATGCGCGGATCTCCCACTGCAGAGAACTGAGGATTACAAATGAGAAGATCTCCTACTGCAGAGAACTGAGGACTAGAGATGAGAGGATCTCCCACTGCAGAGAAGTGAGGACTAGAGATGAGCGGATCTACTGCTGCAGAGAACCGAGGACTAGAGATGAGAAGATCTCCTACTGCAGAGATCCGAGGACTAGAGATGAGCGGATCTCCTACTGCAGAGATCCGAGGACTAGAGATGAGCGGACCAGAGGTTAGACCAAATTCAAAGATTTTTGTGGTTCACCACCCATGAATCACTTTTATACTTTGGGGTCTCTTCAGGTCATAATCTCTGATATCTCGGCTCACCTGTCCTGGGCTCCTCTCTGACATCCAAACTTTTTTCCTGGCATTCAGTCTCTTCTGGCCTCTTCTTTGACATCATAGCCTCCAGGGTCATCGCTGAGGCTTGTGACTAGGCATCAATGATTCCAGAGGGAGCATCGACATCATGATGCTTTGACCCAAGAAGTCCCCTGAAGCCCATGACATCACCCAAGAGGCTGGAAGAAGCCAGAAGATGATGAAGCATGACACTCAATTGGCCCATAGATGACAGTCCCAGGTTCTGACCAGATTAGCAGAACAAGACGTCTCATTTTAGACCTCCATCCAGCCATAGGAATGAGAGTCTTCTCTTTCAGGGCTTTCCACTTCCAGGGTAATGCCGGTGACCCCAGGTTATTGCTGAGGCCTGTGATTGGTCTTCAGTGGTCACATGGGTCATTTTTCATCACTCATGACGCTTTGACACCAGTGGCAGAGACCTGGAGAGGTGAGGGTCTATATAAGGTCTATATTATTTGTCCACAACTCCCTGGGCCTCCACTTGTTATACTCTGGGAACTAAAGGGGATAGTTAGCTAGCTTAGTCAGTGGGCCTGTGTGAGCCATGCACTTGGGGCAGCCATTGGTGGAGTAATCCCTAGGGGGCCCAAGAGTGTAGGTGTAGTCAGACATGTGTTGGGGCAAGTGGCACCCAATGTACCATATATCTAGCTCTAGGCAGGTCTCTAGGCAAGCCAAGCCAGAGCTGGTTACCCCAAGAGTGGGTTAGGTAAGTCTGTTAGGGGGTCTTACTGATCTCTGAATAGTAGTGACAAGAAGTGCTGCTCAGTGACTCAGGCAAGTGGCTGTTGAGTAATGGGTTTGTATATATACTTTCACTTGTAGAAGGGCGGTAGGACTAGCGTTTGCCAGTGCACCTCTATATAGATTGCCTACAATTGATGTTTCCTTTGCTACATTGCCAAGACAACCCTAAGGGACCACACAGTGGAGGAGAGGGAGTCTCCCTCCACAGAGCTCTTCTCTGTGTTGCATTGTTACCTAATAGTAGCTTCTTAATAGTGGTTGTCACTGGATTGGAGAACCTTGGGCCCAAACCTATTAGTACAAGTGTTTATTGTATCATCAGTAAACACTAGAGGGGACTATTGTGGTATCACCTGTACCATCTGTCATGGCACCTGTGACTGGCATCCATTTCCGGCTCAACAAGGGCCTATAAAAAGAGCCACCGACTCCTCTGTCATCACATATCATTATTATAACTTCTACGTCTCCCCCAGTATCTGTGTAATATTAGCGTTCCGGCTCGCCTCCGTATGGCTGGATAGACAGGGTTTCCTTAGAAACAGATTTAATGAAAATTGGTTGATCTACGCTTATTACATTGTGGGTGAAATGATTGCAGCGAGAGGAGCCGTTAATATTTCAGAAAGGAATATTGTCTCGCTGAGTTACATCATTTTAATCCTGTTTCCAAAGATTCGCGCTGTGCGAGCAGGAAGCATTTCCATAATAAAATATTATTATTACTATTTAAATCTGCAGCCGCTCCGGTCACGTTCCCTCCACTCAGCAATGGAAGTTTTTATTAAAAAGATTGCAAAAAGTGTATTAATAAGCCAAGCTTGCCGGAGGGTAAGGAAGACAAGGCTACTTGGCTCACTAGGCAGGCGGAGGGTCAAGAAGACTCAGGTGCATGGCTCACCAAGCATGGTGGAAGGTAAGGAAGACAGAACTACATGACTCACTATGCACGGGGGAGGGTTAAGAAGACTGGAGTGCATGGCTCACCAGGCATGGTGGAGGGTAAGGAAGACAAGACTACATGGCGCACCAGGAGGGTTAAGAAAACTCAGGTACATGGCTCAGCAGGTATGGCGGAGGGTCAAAAAGACAGGGCTACATGGCTCACCAAGCATGGTGGAGGGTAAGGAAGACAGGACTACATGGCTCACCAGGAGGGTTAAGAAAACTCAGGTCCATGGCTCAGCAGAGGGTCAAGAAGACTTGAGTGCATATCTCACCAGGCATGGTGGTGGGTAAGGAACAATAGGTTACATGGTTCACCAGACATGGTGGAAGGCAAGGAAGACAAGGCTACTTGGCTCACTAGGCAGGCGGAGGGTCAAGAAGATTTAGGTGCATGGTTCTCCAAGCATGGTGGAAAACAAACATGGTAAGGAAAACAAGACTAGATGGCTCACCAGGCATGGGGGAGTCTTAAGAAGACTCAGGTACATGGCTCAGCAGGTATGGCGGAGGGTCAAGAAGACTCAGGTGCATGGCTCACCAGGCATGGTGGAGGGTAAGGAAAACTAGGCTACATGGTTCACCAAGTATGGTGGAAGGTCAAGAGACTTCGGTACATGGCTCAAAAAACATGGTGGAAGGTTTGGAAGACAACGCTACATGGCTCACCAGGCACAAGGAGGGTTAAGAAGACTCAGGTACATGGCTCAGCAGGCACAAGGATGGTTAAGAAGACAAGTCTAAATGGCAGAGCAGGTATGGCGGGAGGGTCAAGAAGACAAGTCTACATGGCTCACTAGGCATGGCAGAGGGTCAAGAAGACTTGATATAGGGTTCACTGGGCACAGCAAAGGTTAAGAAGGACTTGGCTACATGGATGACCAGGCATGGCAGAGGTTGAGAAAGACATGTATCCATGGTTGACTAGGCACAGCAGAGGGGCAGACCTGTGCAGGAAGACCTCCCCTCTATGGTTTACGGTTCACCAATCACATACAACCAAGACCCAGACAGAACTCACTCAGGTCCTCAATGCTGTTGGGTCATTTATGAAAGATACAGAGAAGGCCACATCAAGGAATCTCCCATTTCCCACCTCCCTGACAACTTATTGTGGATGACCTACAGAAAAGTGTGTTGTTTGGTCACTCTTCGGCCCATTCACATACAGAGCCTGGGCAAAAACATTCACAAAAATATATTTTTGTCAATTTACAAACCAGTGGATGAAAGTCATGGGAGGACCATAGTGGAGAACTATAGGAGGTGCATTACACCAAGGGCCCGGTGCCTGAAGAGACCCAAAGGCCTCTCTGCCATATAAGAGGACGCAAGTATTATAAATGGTACCTGGCAGGTAGGGGCCCTCTCATAGGCCTGTGCTCTCCAAAAATAAGGATGGAAAATCTAAGAAAAGTAGGGATAGGTTTACTAGCGCCACATTCAGATGTGCAGGCGGATTACTATTATATTGGTAGATACCCCTTCCCCATCTTAGTAGCACATCCCAGATAAAGCCACCCTTCACTGGGTATGTTGTCTACCCCTTCCTTTTCCAGTATGTCCAGTACAGTCAGACTGGGGCCATGACACTAATCCTTTACCTACAACTAAGAGGTTCTTCTTCGCTGTAGGCTGTAAAGTGAGATGCGTTTTTTTCCCCCAGCCTGCAGTGTAACCTTTTTGACCACTAGATGTCAGCACATGTGAAAAATCATCCATGCACTATTGATCATATAGCCTTACTATATGGAGTATATATGGACTATAACAAACTATAATAACCAGAACACGTGCAGTATGGAGTCACCGGGGTCACGCGGGGCTGGATGTGCCCGGGCAGTCCGAAAGTTTCTCAGGATCAAGTAAATTGCAAACAACATCTTGGCAGTGACCTGGATGGGAATCTCATCTGTCTTCTGTCCCATATCAAAAGTTGCAGACAGATTAGTAAGAAATGTGCGTGGACGAGAGAAGACAACACCCTACAAGATGAGAACCAGATGATACACGGGCCGGCCGCGGCTTAGAGGAATCCCTCAGATATCAGGATCTGGCGCTGACCCGATCATTACAATTATTAATACACTGCGAGAGTAAAGCGGCCGCCGAGACTCCGTAATTGTCAGCCAAGAAATCTGCCAGGCCAACAATTAGGATGTCAAGTCCTCCATTAATATGTCAATTCCCCATTAACGTCTCAATTGTATAGAGACAGGGAAGATGAGTGGCGGCCAAATATCACCGGAGCAGACCGTACAGACAGGCAGCACAACGAGCGGCCCCATCTCTAGGTATATGGCGGGTCTATAGTTATTACTGGAGCAGACCGTACAGACAGGCAGCACACCGAGCGGCTCCATCTCTAGGTATATGGCGGGTCTATAGGTATTACTGGAGAAGACCGTACAGACAGGCAGCACACCGAGCGGCTCCATCTCTAGGTATATGGCGGGTCTATAGGTATTACTGGAGCAGACCGTACAGACAGGCAGCACAACGAGCGGCCCCATCTCTAGGTATATGGCGGGTCTATAGGTATTACTGGAGCAGATCGTACAGACAGGCAGCACACCGAGCGGCTCCATCTCTAGGTATATGGCGGGTCTATAGATATCCCTGGAGCAGACCGTACAGACAGGCAGCACACCGAGCGGCCCCATCTCTAGGTATATGGCGGGTCTATAGATATCACTGGAGCAGACCGTACAGACAGGCAGCACACCGAGCGGCCCCATCTCTAGGTATATGGCGGGTCTATAGGTATTACTGGAGAAGACCGTACAGACAGGCAGCACACCGAGCGGCCCCATCTCTAGGTATATGGCGGGTCTATAGGTATTACTGGAGAAGACCATACAGACAGGCAGCACACCGAGCGGCTCCATCTCTAGGTATATGGCGGGTCTATAGGTATTACTGGAGAAGACCGTACAGACAGGCAGCACACCGAGCGGCCCCATCTCTAGGTATATGGCGGGTCTATAGGTATTACTGGAGAAGACCATACAGACAGGCAGCACACCGAGCGGCTCCATCTCTAGGTATATGGCGGGTCTATAGGTATTACTGGAGCAGACCGTACAGACAGGCAGCACAACGAGCGGCCCCATCTCTAGGTATATGGCGGGTCTATAGGTATTACTGGAGCAGATCGTACAGACAGGCAGCACACCGAGCGGCTCCATCTCTAGGTATATGGCGGGTCTATAGATATCCCTGGAGCAGACCGTACAGACAGGCAGCACACCGAGCGGCCCCATCTCTAGGTATATGGCGGGTCTATAGATATCACTGGAGCAGACCGTACAGACAGGCAGCACACCGAGCGGCCCCATCTCTAGGTATATGGCGGGTCTATAGATATCCCTGGAGCAGACCGTACAGACAGGCAGCACACCGAGCGGCCCCATCTCTAGGTATATGGCAGGTCTATAGATATCACTGGAGCAGATCGTACAGACAGGCAGCACACCGAGCGGCCCCATCTCTAGGTATATGGCGGGTCTATAGATATCACCGGAGCAGACACGCAGCACACCGAGCGGCCCCATCTCTAGGTATATGGCAGGTCTATAGATATCACCGGAGCAGACACGCAGCACACCGAGCGGCCCCATCTCTAGGTATATGGCGGGTCTATAGATATCACTGGAGCAGACCGTACGGACAGGCAGCACACTGAGCGGCCCCATCTCTAGGTATATGGCGGGTCTATAGATATCACTGGAGCAGACCGTACAGACAGGCAGCACACCGCGCGGCCCCATCTATAGGTATATGGCGGTTCTATAGATATCACCAGAGCAGACCGTACAGACAGGCAGCACACCGAGCGGCCCCATCTCTAGGTATATGGCGGGTCTATAGATATCACTGGAGCAGACCGTATAGACAGGCAGCACACCGAGCGGCCCCATCTCTAGGTATATGGCAGGTCTATAGATATCACCGGAGCAGACACGCAGCACCCCGAGTGGCCCCATCTCTAGATATATGGCAGGTCTATAGATATCAGCACTCAGTAAATACAGATCCTGTGCCTGCAGAAAATGGTTATAGAAGGTGAAATTTAATAAAAAAGGGAATATATTCCCCTCTAACTCAAGCTCCTTCCATCCTATAATAGTCACTGCTCCACTGATTCTGGTTCAGTCAGAATTTTCTCTTGCCCCCTCCGGTCCTGAGCAATCAGTTCAGTTAGTTTTGGTGTCCGATATGCTTACTAGACTCCCTAACAACAAGTGGGTGGTGTCAGGCAGGAGCAGGTTAGGGGTCGTGACTCCGGGGTCCAAAGGGGTTTCCAGGACTCTGATAAAAATGACTTATCCTTAGATCATGAATATGATGTCACATGACAAGTGACATCACTGGCCTGTGAAGTAGAAGCAGGGCTTGCATGAGTGTCACAACAGATCAGCAGGAGTACTAGGCGTCAGAACCCAGCTGACCTGGCATTGACCGATTCTTAGGATAGTTCATCAATATCATTCCTGGGACCCCTTTAAGGTTTGCAGGTTAGCTCTCTGTCCAGAACAACAGGAAAACTGCCCCTCTAGCGCCAACTAATGGAAGTTAGACAACCTATAAGTCAAGGTCCAGCACTGTAACAGCCTTGCCCCTCTACTGGTTGGAAGTTCTTTGACGTGGGAGCGTTGAGTGACCTATAAGACTCCTTCGCCTACTTGGTGCTCTCCCCATAAGGAGACACAATACCCCCAGACCCATGGACAGCTCAGCATCTGCCTCATTGGATCTTGCCACAGATTTCATTCTGTTTTTCTGCATGTAATAGGGTGATTTTATCTTCGGACATTGTCTTGTCTAGATCTGGTTTCAGGGTCCTAGTGCCGGCTCCTTCCCATTTGCTTTCCACCATCACATTGACAATTTACAAGGCGTTCGCCAGTGATGCTACCTCTTTAAACAGTCGGAGACATTGGATCTACAAAGCAGATGAAATACCTACAATGTCTGGCAGATGTTATCCGCAGCAATTCATCGAGACGTTGCTCATAGTCGGACGCCTAATGAATCCCACACATCAGACGGAGCAATAATTACAAGGAGAGCGGAATAAGCAGCAAACAATCCAGCTCTTCCCAGAAGGCCATTCAGGCGGCTCCTCATTGATATGCGCTGGTTATTCTGGGATGGAAATCATGGGGTGTGGAGGCGACAGGTTCTTGTTTGCGAGCGGTGAAGAAGGTTCCTGACATCTTCATTATCGCCCTTTCTTGTAGAGGAATTTTAATGCGCATTGCAATTAGCGCTGAACAGAACCGGGTCATTACAATCTGCTGCGCTTGTGGGTCCTCCAGTGTCTGTTTTGTTTGTTTGTTTGAGTTGGAAGGGACCTCAAGGGCCATCGAGTCCAACCCCCTGCAAAAGCAGGAATTCCTAAATCATCCCAGCTATATACCTATCCAGTTTCCGCTTGAAGATTTCAATTGATGAAGAACTCACCACCTCCCGTGGCAGCCTATTCCACTCCCTCACTACCCTTACTCTTAGAAAGTTTTTCCTAATGTCTAATCTGAATCTCCTTCCCCTTAGTTTCATCCCATTACTTCTCGTGCTTCCTTCTGCTAATGAGAATAGGGTAGATCCCTCTGCACTGTGACAACCTTTCAGATATTTAAATACCGATATTAAGTCTCCCCTTAGCCTTCTCTTCTGCAAACTAAGCAGTCCCAATTCTTTTAGCCTCTCCTCGTAGGACATGGTTTGTAGACCTTCCACCATTTTGGTTGCTCTTCTCTGGACCTGCTCCAATAAATCGATGTCTTTCTTAAACTGGGGCGCCCAGAACTGTACACAGTATTCCAGGTGGGGTCTGACCAGGGCAGAGTACAGCGGAATAATTACCTCTCTTGATCTAGCTTCAATGCTTGTCTTGATACATCCTAGAATTTTATTAGCCTTTTTTGCCACCGCACCGCACTGTTGACTCATGTTGAATTTGTGATCTATTATTATGCCCAGATCCTTTTCCCCTGTACTCTCACTTAGTACTATTCCTCCCATACTATATATGCTTCTTGCATTTCTGTTACCCAGATGTAGGACTTTGCATTTGTCCCTGTTGAATACCATTTTGTTCACCTCAGCCCATTGTTCCAGTGTGTCTAAGTCCTTTTGGATGCATTCTCTCTCCTCTCTAGTGTTGGCCATTCCTCCTAGCTTTGTATCATCTGCAAATTTTATTAGTTCCCCAATAATCCCATCATCCAGATCATTTATAAAGATATTAAAAAGTACTGGGCCCAGGACAGAGCCCTGCGGCACCCCGCTTTTTACTTTCTTCCAGTTTGATGTGTAGCCATTTAGAATTACTCGTTGTGCCCGATCATTAAGCCAATTGTGAATCCACCTCACTGATATTTTATCAAAGCCATACTTGATCATTTTTTCAATAAGAAAGTTATGTGATACTTTATCAAAGGCCTTACTAAAGTCAAGATATACTATGTCCACTGCATTCCCCTGGTCCAACCATTCAGTGACTTTATTATAGAAGGAAATAAGATTAGTCTGGCAAGATTTATTGGGCATAAAGCCGTGCTGGCTCTGATTAATTAAAGCCTTCCCATCCAGGTACCTAATTAAATGTTCTTTAACGATTTGTTCAAAGATTTTTCCTACTATCGAGGTCAGACTTACCGGCCTATAATTTCCTGGGTCGTCCCTATTCCCCTTTTTGTAGATGGGGACCACATTTGCCCTTTTCCAATCTAGAGGGACCACTCCTGTTTCCCATGACTTATTAAAGATTATCGTCTGAAGCCGCATCAGATCCTTCTAGAACTAGGGAAGGAAAGAAGGAAAAACTTCTGCCCTCTGTTATAGACCCGCAAATAACCCGGTGTAGGGAATAGGAGGTAGAGGTAAATGTCCTGGTGTCCTACTGGGGAGAAGATGAAGGGTAAATGTCCTGGTGTCCTACTGGGGAGAAGATGAAGGGTAAATGTCCTGGTGTCCTACTAGGGAGAAGATGAAGGATAAATGTCCTGGTGTCCTACTGGGGAGAAGATGAAGGATAAATGCCCTGGTGTCCTACTAGGGAGAAGATGAAGGGTAAATGCCCTGGTGTCCTACTAGGGAGAAGATGAAGGATAAATGCCCTGGTGTCCTACTAGGGAGAAGATGAAGGGTAAATGTCCTGGTGTCCTACTAGGGAGAAGATGAAGGGTAAATGTCCTGGTGTCCTACTAGGGAGAAGATGAAGGGTAAATGTCCTGGTGTCCTACTAGGGAGAAGATGAAGGATAAATGTCCTGGTGTCCTACTAGGGAGAAGATGAAGGGTAAATGTCCCGGTGTCCTACTAGGGAGAAGATGAAGGGTAAATGCCCTGGTGTCCTACTAGGGAGAAGATGAAGGGTAAATGTCCTGGGGTGTCCTACTAGGGAGAAGATGAAGGGTAAATGTCCTGGTGTCCTACTAGGGGAGAAGATGAAGGGTAAATGTCCTGGTGTCCTACTAGGGGAGAAGATGAAGGGTAAATGTCCTGGTGTCCTACTAGGGAGAAGATGAAGGGTAAATGTCCTGGTGTCCTACTAGGGAGAAGATGAAGGGTAAATGTCCTGGTGTCCTACTAGGGAGAAGATGAAGGGTAAATGTCCTGGTGTCCTACTAGGGAGAAGATGAAGGGTAAATGTCCTGGTGTCCTACTAGGGAGAAGATGAAGGGTAAATGTCCTGGTGTCCTACTAGGGAGAAGATGAAGGGTAAATGTCCTGGTGTCCTACTAGGGAGAAGATGAAGGGTAAATGTCCTGGTGTCCTACTAGGGAGAAGATGAAGGGTAAATGTCCTGGTGTCCTACTGGGGAGAAGATGAAGGGTAAATGTCCTGGTGTCCTACTAGGGAGAAGATGAAGGGTAAATGTCCTGGTGTCCTACTAGGGAGAAGATGAAGGGTAAATGTCCTGGTGTCCTACTAGGGAGAAGAGGAAGAGTAAATGTCCTGGTGTCCTATTGGGGAGAAGATGAAGGGTAAATGTCCTGGTGTCCTACTAGGGAGAAGATGAAGGGTAAATGTCCTGGTGTCCTACTAGGGAGAAGATGAAGGATAAATGCCCTGGTGTCCTACTAGGGAGAAGATGAAGGATAAATGTCCTGGTGTCCTACTAGGGAGAAGATGAAGGGTAAATGTTCTGGTGTCCTACTAGGGAGAAGATGAAGGGTAAATGTCCTGGTGTCCTACTAGGGAGAAGATGAAGGGTAAATGTCCTGGTGTCCTACTAGGGAGAAGATGAAGGGTAAATGTCCTGGTGTCCTACTAGGGAGAAGATGAAGGGTAAATGTCCTGGTGTCCTACTAGGGAGAAGATGAAGGGTAAATGTCCTGGTGTCCTACTAGGGAGAAGATGAAGGGTAAATGTCCTGGTGTCCTACTAGGGAGAAGATGAAGGGTAAATGTCCTGGTGTCCTACTAGGGAGAAGATGAAGGGTAAATGTCCTGGTGTCCTACTAGGGAGAAGATGAAGGGTAAATGTCCTGGTGTCCTACTAGGGAGAAGATGAAGGGTAAATGTCCTGGTGTCCTACTAGGGAGAAGATGAAGGGTAAATGTCCTGGTGTCCTACTAGGGGAGAAGATGAAGGGTAAATGTCCTGGTGTCCTACTAGGGAGAAGATGAAGGGTAAATGTCCTGGTGTCCTACTAGGGAGAAGATGAAGGGTAAATGTCCTGGTGTCCTACTAGGGAGAAGAGGAAGGAGTAAATGTCCTGGTGTCCTACTAGGGAGAAGATGAAGGGTAAATGTCCTGGTGTCCTACTAGGGGAGAAGATGAAGGGTAAATGTCCTGGTGTCCTACTAGGGGAGAAGATGAAGGGTAAATGTCCTGGTGTCCTACTAGGGAGAAGATGAAGGGTAAATGTCCTGGTGTCCTACTAGGGAGAAGAGGAAGAGTAAATGTCCTGGTGTCCTACTAGGGAGAAGATGAAGGGTAAATGTCCTGGTGTCCTACTAGGGAGAAGATGAAGGGTAAATGTCCTGGTGTCCTACTAGGGAGAAGATGAAGGGTAAATGTCCTGGTGTCCTACTAGGGAGAAGAGGAAGGGTAAATGTCCTGGTGTCCTATTGGGGAGAAGAGGAAGGGTAAATTCCATAGTGTCCTATTGGGGAGAAGAAAAAAGGAGTAAATGTCCTAGTGTCCTACTAGGGAGAAGAGGAAGAGTAAATGTCCTGGTGTCTATTGGGGAGAAGAAAAAGGATAAATTCCATAGTGTCCTACT
>CAMRHE010001523.1:2500-82157 GCA_947044405.1 Leptodactylus fallax | reverse complement strand
GACGGCCTTCATATGCCCCTTGGGTTTCTTTCAGTTCACTCGTATGCCGCAAGGTACAAAAGGTGCGCCAGCAACGTTCAAAAGGTTGATGGAAAGAGTGTTAGGTGATTTAGTGCCCCGGGAATGCCTTGTATATCTTGATGACATTATTGTGTTTGGAAAGACGCTGGAAGAACATGAAGAACGACTCATGAGAGTACTCCATCGCTTAAAAGAAGAGGGGCTGAAGTTGTCGGCTGACAAATGCAAATTTTGTAGATCTTCGGTCACTTATGTAGGTCATATTGTTTCTGCTGAAGGAGTTGCTACCGATCCTGGTAAGATTGAAGCTGTGGTGAATTGGCCCCGACCGCAAAATATTACGGAGTTGCAATCTTTCTTGGGGTTTTGTGGATTCTATCGACGATTTGTGGAAGGATATTCAAAAATTGCTCGAGCCCTCCTCGACCTGTTGAAGAGTGATGCAGGAGATCCGGGAAAGAAGAAAGGGTCTTCCAAAAGCCTTTTTGGCGATAGGTGGACTGCGGATTGTGAAGAAGCATTTAAGTTGTTGAAGAAGAAATTGACAGAAGCTCCCGTTCTGGCTTATGCTGATGCACAGAAGCCATATGTGCTACATGTAGATGCCAGCTTTGAAGGATTAGGTGGCGTGCTGCACCAAGAATACCCGGCCGGGTTACGGCCCATAGCTTTCATAAGTCGAAGTCTTTCTCCCAGCGAGAAAAATTATCCAGTACATAAATTGGAGTTTTTGGCGCTCAAGTGGGCCATTGTTGATAAATTACATGACTATTTATACGGAGCCACGTTTGAAGTAAGAACAGACAACAATCCACTGACATACGTTTTGTCAACCGCTAAACTCGATGCTACAGGACATCGCTGGTTGGCAGCTTTATCCAACTACCAATTCACACTCAAGTATAAATCGGGGCCTAAGAACATTGGGGCAGATGCTCTATCAAGACGGCCTGGATTACCTAGTCCGGAAGTAGTGGATGAATGGGAAGAAGTGCCAAGTCCTGGAGTAGGAGCTTTGTGTGCCATGGCTGCTGTAGTTGAAGACCGAGTAGCCTTTTCTGAAACTCGGCTTATTGACTCTATTGGGGGAGGTCCCGAAGCTGTACCAGACATGTTTGCCTACCCTGCCGCTTTAGGATCCTTTGAGAGTTGTTCTATATCTTCAAAGCGAATGATCTGGAGTCAAAAGACTGATCCTTTAATTGGACCTCTTTATCAAGCAGTGAGTTCTCAAGACAGAGAAATGTTAAAGACATCCCTACCCTCTGAATGCAGTCAACTTCTACGAGATTGGGAGAAGTTTGAAATAGACAATGGCCTACTTTATCGTGTGGTGCTGTATCATGATCACCCTGGAAGGCGCCAACTAGTTATTCCAAGCTGCTTTCAGAAGATGATTTTCCGAAGTCTGCATGATTATCATGGTCATTTGGGACCTGAGAAGACTTATGGCCTAATACAAGACCGATTCTACTGGCCCAAAATGAGAGATACCGTGACTCGTCTGTGTAGGTGCTGTCGCAGATGTTTGCAGAGGAAGACTGTCCCGGTTCGAGCGGCCTTCATGGGACACTTGAAGAGTTCGGGCCCCATGGATCTTGTCTGCATAGACTTCCTTTGTATTGACAACGACTCCAGAGGATTTGGAAATGTATTGGTGGTGACTGATCACTTCACACGATATGCTCAAGCCTTTCCGACTAAGGATCAAAAAGCAGTCACTGTTGCAAGAGTGCTTTGGGAAAAGTATTTTATCCATTATGGCTTACCACACCGGTTGCATTCTGATCAAGGCCGGGATTTTGAGAGTAACCTGATCAAAGAGTTACTTCAGTTGTTGAACATCCGCAAAAGTCGGACGACGCCTTACCATCCAGAGGGAGATGCCCTTCCTGAAAGATTTAACAGGACTTTACTTGATATGCTTGGTACCTTACGAATTGAGGATAAGCGATCCTGGAGTCGAAAAGTGGAGGCTATGGTGCATGCCTATAATAGTACAAGGCACGAGAGCACAGGATATTCACCATACTTTCTGATGTTTGGAAGAGAGCCTAGGCTACCTATTGACATCTTGTTGGGAGTCTCTACCGATGGTATCAGTCATCGAGATCATTACCGATACGTGGCACGTTTGAAAGAAACGCTTAAGAGTGCTTATCAGCTGGCTGAGGAAAATGCGGCCAAAGTGAATGAAGGAAATAAAAGGAGATTTGATCTTCGAGTAAGATACCGAGAATTGAACCCTGGGGACCATGTTCTGCTACGGAATTTGGGAGCATCTGCAAAACATAAGCTGGCTGATCGATGGCGGAGTGAACGCTTTACAGTGGTAGATCGGTTGCCTGGAATACCAGTCTACAAGATAAAAGGACGGGACGGGAGGATCAGGACTTGGCATAGAAATCATTTGTTGCCTGTACCTCAGATTGATGGTATGGATATCTCCAATGATGGCTCGGCCTGCGATTCTCCACAGTCCTTAGCCGATATTCCACCTGACCTTCCTGAAACTCCTGAGAGTGATTGGACTGTGGCTCCTGAAGTTCCTAGATCACCAGTATCTTCTCCTTCAGGGAGACCTATGAACCCTCAAACTCCAGAATTCGTACCTAGATCTGTGTCTACAGATGAGCAGGGATCTAGCTCTCCTACGCCACCAGCACCATCCCCTCCCATGGCAGACAACCCTAGTTTAGGGCCTGGACATGCTAGTTTACCTCAGAGAGAGGTACGGAGAGGAGAGAGAATTAGACACCCTCCACCTATGCTGACATATGATAGTTTGGGGGACCCCAGATTTACTACTCAGCCTCATTTATACCATGCTTGGGTGGGTGCAGTGTCCACTTTGGTCAATATGTTACCAATTTTCGCTCCTGCTGGCATGTATACCTATTAACCTGTTGTGACTCTGTAAATGCAAAAGCAACCATATTGATATTGTCATTGGTAATGTTGACTGTATACTATGACTTTGTATGTCTTTGACGTGACGTAAAGATTTCACCAGAGGGAGAGTGTAGGGAACTGCCATTTCTACTAGTATATAATGTATCTGGCTTCTTTGCCCCTGCAGTTTGGCTTCAGAGACCCCAGGCATTTAGTGCAAGTTTTGTTTTGTAAATACAGTGAGTCAGACACATGTGAGGCAGAGCTGCTGGGGGGAGAGATGTGAGCAGAGCTGCTGAGACAGACATGTTGTGTCTGGGGGAGTCTAAGAGCCACTTGTTCCTCTTTACTTCACAGTATATAGTTAGGTATGTGTTACCCCCTATATACTCACAGGACCTAGCTAGTAACCGTAGTTAGGGATCCATATATATATATATAGTTCAGGGCAGTGATAGGTTAGGCTTCCGAAGGCCAACTAGCTAGTTAGAGGCCCGGTGGCACTAGTAGTTTAGCTGGCAGGTTAAGGACTCAGTGTTAGGGTAGTCAGGCCTGCATCTACTGCCGTCACCGTCGCCCTGTTTGCTGCCTGTGAAGAATCTCATCATCATCATCATCTCCTGATCGGCTGTCTGTCATCTCCTGGAAGAATCCGAGGATCCACAGTCATCCACAGGGGCCCCTGCATCTCTTCTGTTGCCTGGAGGTATTGTGCACTGGACTCTTGCTATATATTTATATATATACCCGGGTATATAACCTAAGACGGTTGAGGACTTGCTGGTTGTTGTAGTACTGCTGTGTTCTGAGTATATTGTATGTATGTATTATTACCCTGTTGATTCTTATAAAGCTACTGTTATAACCTTATGTGGTATCTGTATGTATTCTTCAGACTGTGAGATTAGTACAGTGATCCTTGTTAAGGCTACTAACTGTACTTCATGGGTAAGTCCCAGGAAGAGATCCTCCCTGTAATACAGAGGCTCTATCCTGGGTGGAGGCACTGATATATTTCATATATGTTCCCACTCTTCCCTTCAGCGAAGGCTTCAGGTCCCATTATACACACAGGTCAGCGCCAGAGTCTGTTGCGGGAGGGATAATACTCATACCCCCCCCCCAAATAGGGCTACACTAGTATAATACTACTCCTATGTACAAGAATATAACTACTATAATACTGCTCCTATGTACAAGAATATAACTACTATAATACTGCTCCTATGTACAAGAATATAACTACTATAATACTGCCCCCTATGTACAAGAATATAACTACTATAATACTGCTCCTATGTACAAGAATATAACTACTATAATACTGCTCCTATGTACAAGAATATAACTACTATAATACTGCCCCCTATGTACAAGAATATAACTACTATAATACTGCTCCTATGTACAAGAATATAACTACTATAATACTACTCCTATGTACAAGAATATAACTACTATAATACTGCTCCTATGTACAAGAATATAACTACTATAATACTACTCCTATGTACAAGAATATAACTACTATAATACTGCTCCTATGTACAAGAATATATCTACTATAATACTGCTTCTATGTACAAGAATATAACTACTATAATACTACTCCTATGTACAAGAATATAACTACTATAATACTGCCTCCTATGTACAAGAATATACCTACTATAATACTACCTCCTATGTACAAGAATATAACTACTATAATACTGCTCCTATGTACAAGAATATAACTACTATAATACTGCCCCCTATGTACAAGAATATAACTACTATAATACTTCCCCTATGTACAAGAATATAACTACTATAATACTACTCCTATGTACAAGAATATAACTACTATAATACTACCTCCTATGTACAAGAATATAACTACTATAATACTGCCCCTATGTACAAGAATATAACTACTATAATACTGCTCCTATGTACAAGAATATAACTACTATAATACTGCTCCTATGTACAAGAATATAACTACTATAATACTGCTCCTATGTACAAGAATATAACTACTATAATACTGCCCCCCTATGTACAAGAATATAACTACTATAATACTGCCCCCTATGTACAAGAATATAACTACTATAATACTGCTCCTATGTACAGGAATATAACTACTATAATACTGCTCCTATGTACAAGAATATATATCTACTATAATACTGCCTCCTATGTACAAGAATATAACTACTATAATACTGCTCCTATGTACAAGAATATAACTACTATAATACTGCCTCCTATGTACAAGAATATATCTACTATAATACTGCTCCTATGTACAAGAATATAACTACTATAATACTGCTCCTATGTACAAGAATATAACTACTATAATACTGCTCCTATGTACAAGAATATAACTACTATAATACTGCTCCTATGTACAAGAATATAACTACTATAATACTGCCCCTATGTACAAGAATATAACTACTATAATACTGCTCCTATGTACAAGAATATAACTACTATAATACTGCTCCTATGTACAAGAATATAACTACTATAATACTGCTCCTATGTACAAGAATATAACTACTATAATACTACTCCTATGTACAAGAATATAACTACTATAATACTGCTCCTATGTACAAGAATATATCTACTATAATACTGCTTCTATGTACAAGAATATAACTACTATAATACTACTCCTATGTACAAGAATATAACTACTATAATACTGCCTCCTATGTACAAGAATATACCTACTATAATACTACCTCCTATGTACAAGAATATAACTACTATAATACTGCTCCTATGTACAAGAATATAACTACTATAATACTGCCCCCTATGTACAAGAATATAACTACTATAATACTTCCCCTATGTACAAGAATATAACTACTATAATACTGCCCCTATGTACAAGAATATAACTACTATAATACTACTCCTATGTACAAGAATATAACTACTATAATACTACCTCCTATGTACAAGAATATAACTACTATAATACTGCCCCTATGTACAAGAATATAACTACTATAATACTGCTCCTATGTACAAGAATATAACTACTATAATACTGCCCCCCTATGTACAAGAATATAACTACTATAATACTGCCCCCTATGTACAAGAATATAACTACTATAATACTGCTCCTATGTACAGGAATATAACTACTATAATACTGCTCCTATGTACAAGAATATATATCTACTATAATACTACCTCCTATGTACAAGAATATAACTACTATAATACTGCTCCTATGTACAAGAATATAACTACTATAATACTGCCCCCTATGTACAAGAATATAACTACTATAATACTTCCCCTATGTACAAGAATATAACTACTATAATACTACTCCTATGTACAAGAATATAACTACTATAATACTACCTCCTATGTACAAGAATATAACTACTATAATACTGCTCCTATGTACAAGAATATAACTACTATAATACTGCTCCTATGTACAAGAATATAACTACTATAATACTGCCCCCCTATGTACAAGAATATAACTACTATAATACTGCCCCCTATGTACAAGAATATAACTACTATAATACTGCTCCTATGTACAGGAATATAACTACTATAATACTGCTCCTATGTACAAGAATATATATCTACTATAATACTGCCTCCTATGTACAAGAATATAACTACTATAATACTGCTCCTATGTACAAGAATATAACTACTATAATACTGCCTCCTATGTACAAGAATATATCTACTATAATACTGCTCCTATGTACAAGAATATAACTACTATAATACTGCTCCTATGTACAAGAATATAACTACTATAATACTGCTCCTATGTACAAGAATATAACTACTATAATACTGCTCCTATGTACAAGAATATAACTACTATAATACTGCCCCTATGTACAAGAATATAACTACTATAATACTACTCCTATATACAAGAATATAACTACTATGATACTGCAGAAATGTGATACGGATGATATACTGTTGTTTGACTTCTTCAAAAAGGGAGCATGTAGGACTGTAGGCAGACACTTATTCTCCAGGACTAATGTACGGATTGGTGGGTGATACTTTTGATATAAGATGCCAGGTCTCTTTCCGAGCATTGGTTTCTAGCTCAGCCTCCAGCATTTGACAGTGGTATAAGTTGAGCTCAGTGGGGAGTATATTAAATAAAAGATCTGTGTCAAACCTCTCTTTCACTTCTTTGCTAAGCCAAAAATTTATCGGACGTCCTGCGGTTTTGTCATTTTTTTCATATCTGAGGATTTGATGTTGTTATTATGACTAGACCACCTCACTGTGGATTCTTATACAGTAAATCACATTTCACTCTTGAGTAACCGTATTCACACATTTAGGCAATGCAGGGCAGGAAAAAGTAAAGCTCCAGAAATACACTTTATATTAGCCTCTAAATGTCTTACCAAAAATATGTTTTATTCATGAAAATTTCCCTGTAATATTTTTTCATTTTTTTAAAAGTATTTTTATTTTTTTTATTAACTAAAATAATAGTTTTTCATATTTTCCACTGTTGGCCACTAGAGGGAGCCTGTACACATATGATTTCTAGCTGCTAAAGGACCTTTAATGCCATTATCAAAGGTCCTTAAGCAACCCCTGTCTATTATCTGTCAAAAGTTGGCGTTGCGCTGACGAGTACCCCAGCCTCTTGTCTGTGCCAATGAGATCTCATTCTTTGATCACATGGTAAAGCCATTCAGTGCTTGGTATTCAGTGACAAGGCTGCAGGCATCACCCGAATGGTGTACCCTCATCAACCCGCTGATCGGTTGTGGTCTCGGGTTTCGGTAAGTATTTTCTGGTGAACCCCTTAAAGGGGTTATTTAGGGACTTGAAATTAACTTACCTTGTCCAAGGTTTTTTTTGCAGCTGGTCCTTGGGGTACTGGGCTGGGTCATGTGATCAGAACCAGTCCCCGTTTCCTGCGTCGCTCCACCCTCTCCCTCCTCCACTGTTTGCACTGGAACTTACCTCTGCTATGGGGGATGCCTTTACTATTGTCAATTACCTGTGGGATCATGGGAGGAAAGAGGAGGCAAAGTGACCCCAAGGATTACAGCTGGTTCTGATCAATTGACCCAAAGCTGGAACCAGCCCGGAACCCCCAGATCCAACTTCACCCAGCCCTGGTAAGTTAGTTCCAAGTCTCTGGATAATCCCTTTAAATCTCCTCCAGAGTGCCGCTATTGTTGATCCCAGCGGGTTAGTCGCTGGCGATTTTGGTGCGTCACAATCACGACGTGTGTGGCCCTGACCTCACAATTGTGGGCCACATAACTGGAGCTTCTACCAAACTCCAGATCTGACTGTTGAGACCCAAAAAGACTCGCAGAAAACCTAAAGTCTGAATTTTTCTTTTCCACAGAGACGTCTTGAATGAGAACACGTCTGCCGAAGGACGGTCCCGGAGCAGACGTGTTGAACCAAGGTGTTCGCGCCTGCATAAAATTAAGCCGCAAGTGAAGTTCTCATTTTTGACAGCGGATTTATAATAGGAAAAACCCAGCAGGAACGAGAAGAACGAAATCCCAGACGCTGGCTTTTTTTTCATCAAGGCTTGTCTTGATTTAGCAGCCTGGACAAAAAGCAGAAAGGGGGCAAACAGCGGAGGTAATCCTATCATCTTCACTCCAGCCGGCAGCGCTCCCGCGCCAAACCTTCATCACGCTGCTTACATGAATCTAAATCATCTGTGTTTGGAGTTGCGGCTCCTGATTGACAGATACTTACGGGTCGGCTCTAGATTGAACATTATTCTAGATACCTATCGCTTATTACAATGAGCTCCGTGTGATATTTCATCCCTGCCGTGAAAATTGCGCTTAACGGAGCAAGCGGAGAAAAAAAAAAAAATTCACAACCATTACCAGGTGAATGAAATCTGCGTTTTATTTGCCGGTAGCTGCGCTTAATTGTTTCTAAAATAGAGTTGTTGACTTTTGTCCACAGGAACCGGAACTGATAAAGTAATTTTCCTGGTTTTCGTCGAGTGGACTTTTATTGCCAGATGAGGAATGGATGTGAGAGAGCGCAGCTTGGGCTCCGAGAGAAGACGAATCTCGCTGTATACTTACGAGTCTGTCTTATCATACTAGTACTATTTGTAGGATATCCAGGATTCCCCAAATAATACAAAAACAAACCCATTTTCAAACAAAGGGAGTCTGGAGGACCTGTACTCTCTGAAGGACCTGTCCTGCCCTGCATTACACTGACAACTCATTGATATGTATGGATATTGTGTAATACTTTATTTCCTCTGTGGTGGCGCTGTAGAAAAATTTAACATTAAATCAGATTACATCTGATCCCTGGGGGTCCCAGCAGGGGATTAATTTATTGTCAATGGGCTTTTCTAACAAATAGGGATTGTCCAAAGTGAGAGAACCCCTGGACTGCAGATGTTATAGTTCCTTTGCCTCTCACACAATATGCTCCCTATAGCTCCCCTCTATTACATACTGCCCATAGTTCTCCCCTCTCTCACAGTCAGGTTGTAACGCCTCCATTACTTCCCCCTGTGTTATCAATAGTAGTTGATGCAGCTTTATAAGGACCATCCAGAACCATTGACGATATCGTCCTCACAGGTCCTGGACAGTCAATTTTAGTATTAGCTTGCAGTAACTGGAAATAGACAAGGGTACAGGTACTATCCATGGAAAAAGGTACATAGGTACTAGACATGGGTACAGGTACTATCCATGGAAAAAGGTACATAGGTACTAGACATGGGTAGAGGTACTAGACAAAAGTACAGGGGTATAGGTACTAGACATCGGCATAAGTACTATGCATGGGTATAGGTATTAGACTTGGATACAGGAGTACTGTACTTGGAGATATGGGTACTAGGCATAGGTACAGGGATTCAGATACTAGATATAGGTACAGGGGTACTAGTACTTGACATAAGTACAGATACTAGACTGGTACAGGGGTACTCGTATTAGACATGCATACAGATACTAGACATAGGTACAGGGGTATTGGTACATACTAGATATAGGTACAGGGGTACTAGTACTAGACATGGGTACAGATACTAAACATTGGTAGAGGGATATTGGTCCTTGACATGGGTACAGGTACTAGACATAGGTACAGGGGTACTGGTATATGCTAGATATAGATAAAGGGGTACAGATACTAGATATAGGTGCAGGGGTACTAGTACTTGACATAAGTACAGATACTAGACAGGTACAGGGGTACTCGTACTAGACATGGGTACAGATACTAGACAGGTACAGGGGTACTGGTATATGCTCGATATAGGTACAGGGGTACTGGTATATGCTAGATATAGATACAGGGGTACAGATACTTGATATAGGTGCAGGGGTACTAGTACTTGACATAAGTACAGATACTAGACAGGTACAGGGGTACTCGTACTAGACATGGGTACAGATACTAGACAGGTACAGGGGTACTGGTATATGCTCGATATAGGTACAGGGGTACTGGTATATGCTAGATATAGATACAGGGGTACAGATACTTGATATAGGTGCAGGGGTACTAGTACTTGACATAAGTACAGATACTAGACAGGTACAGGGGTACTCGTACTAGACATGGGTACAGATACTAGACAGGTACAGGGGTACTGGTACTAGACATGGGTACAGATACTAGACAGGTACAGGGGTACTCGTACTAGACATGGGTACAGATACTAGACATAGGTACAGGGGTACTGGTACATACTAGATATAGGTACAGGGGTACTGGTATATGCTAGATATAGATACAGGGGTACAGATACTTGATATAGGTGCAGGGGTACTAGTACTTGACATAAGTACAGATACTAGACAGGTACAGGGGTACTCGTACTAGACATGGGTACAGATAATAGACATAGGTACAGGGGTACTAGACATGGGTACAGATACTAGACATAGGTCCAGGGGTACTGGTATATGCTAGATATAGGTACAGGGGTACTGGTATATGCTAGATATAGGTACAGGAGTACTGGTATATGCTAGATATAGATACAGGGGTACAGATACTAGATATAGGTGCAGGGGTACTAGTACTTGACATAAGTACAGATACTAGACAGGTACAGCGGTACTCATACTAGACATGGGTATAGATACTAGACATAGGCACAGGGGTATTGGTACTAGACATGGGTACAGATACTAGACATAGGTAGAGAGGTACTGGTCCTTGACATGGGTACAGGTACTAGACATAGGTACAGGGGTACTGGTATAGATTAGATATAGGTGCAGGGGTACAGATACTAGGTATAGGTGCAGGAGTACTGGTACTTGACATAAGTACAGATACTAGACAGGTACAGGGATACTCGTACTAGACATGGGTACAGATACTAGACATAGGTAGAGAGGTACTGGTACTTGACATGGGTACAGATACTAGACATTGGTAGAGGGGTACTGGTACTTGACATTGGTACAGGTACTAGGCATAGGTACTGGTACATACTAGATATAGGTACAGGGGTACTAGTACTAGACATGGGTACAGATACTAGACATTGGTAGAGGGGTGCTAGTACTAGACATGGGTACGATACTGACATTGGTTGGGGGGTACTGGTACTTGACATTGGTACAGGTACTAGGCATAGGTACTGGTACATACTAGATATAGGTACAGGGGTACTAGTACTAGACATGGGTACAGATACTAGACATTGGTAGAGGGGTGCTAGTACTAGACATGGGTACAGATACTAGACATTGGTAGAGGGGTGCTAGTACTAGACATGGGTACAGATACTAGACATTGGTAGAGAGGTGCTAGTACTAGACATGGGTACAGGGGTACTGGTACTAGACATGGGTACAGATACTAGACATTGGTAGAGGGGTACTGGTATAGGGCCCTGCAGGCCCCTTATGTTTTTTTTTTTAATAGTCCGTTACCTGCTGAAGTAACCCCAGCAGGTAACGGGCCCTATTTACTTACCGATCCCTGCTCCTGCTCACAGCCGCCTGCGCTTCCCATTCTGCGGAGGTGGCTGTGAGCAGGTGCGGGGATCGGGGCTGCGAACTCCACAAACACTGCCCCAGAGTATAATGATCGCAGGGCCAGGGGAGGTGATGGAACATAAAAAAATACTGTTACTTACCTCTCCTATGCTCTGGAAGTCTTCGGGCTTCCTTGCTGACGTCCCTGGGCCAGGCCTGCATCATTATGCGTCACGACACATGCCTGGCTCACGTGATGTCTGGTCCAACATTGAAAAAGGCTGAAAGTAGCAGGGAGTGCGTCGGAGCCAGGGAGAGGTAAGTAACATTGATTTTTATGTTTGTATCCTCCCCTGAGTCTCCGATTATTATACTCTGGGGTCTGAAAAGACCCCAGTGTATAATAATTGTTCATGGGTGGTCCACAATGGGGCATAATACTATGTGAAGAGGCCATTATGGGGCATAATAGTGTGTGCAGGGGAAACAATGGGGCATAATAGTGTGTGCAGGGGCCACTATGGGGCACAATAGTGTGTGCAGGGGCCACTATGGGGCATAATAGTGTGTGCAGGAATGCAAGAAATGCGGGTTGCCGGGGGGCGTGGTTGCTGGGGGGGCCATGTCAAATGTTCGCCTTGGGGCCCAGCCATTCCTAGTTACGCCACTGACTGGAAGTGATAATACAAGACCAATGGCCGAGTTTTAGAGCACACAACAGCGCCCCCCACTGTACCATACACAGTAGTGACTATAACCTGTGTGGCTCTACCCTTCCAGCAGACTTTATTTCACGGACCAGACTGGTTGTGTAAAACATTGTTGCGTGCGGCTTCACCTCTGTAATCCGGCAGTAATGGCACGGAGGCATTCTCATGTAAATACAGGCGCTAATAGGCGGTTTAGTAATTGTGGCACTTAAGCATATTAGCAGAAGTCTCGGAGAACTTCAGAACATTGCAGAGCTTTATTCCAGCGTCTTATAATTCACATCCTATGAGGAAATCTTTCATAATTGTTTTTTCATTTAATCTGGTGGCTCAGCATGGGCCGATTTATAGGCAGGCAGCGGGAGGGAACCAATATACTGACGGCATTGACTTCTGACGACTCCATTTTTGCTTCCTTTTATTATGTTTTTTTTTTTCCCTTTATTTTGCCTTAATATATAATTTCTTCTTTTTTTTCCCCCCATGAGCAGTGTTACGTGTTTTATGTACAAATTATAGTCACATGTTCCCTCTCTCTTCTTCTAGTTTTTTCCATTTTTTTACCCACAATGAAATTGTTTTTCTTTTTGTGCGAGTGTTATATAAAAATGTAAAGTATCGAGAGAACAAAACAGCTTTTCAGACGGCGAGAAGCTGAGATGGAGTACGGCGTGACTATTTCTGGCCTGGATGCAGAAAAGAAAATTTACGGTCTGAAAAGATCTGGTGACGCAATAAATTATATCATCGTGCGAGAGCTGGGCTTAAGGGGGGGAGAACTCCTCCATCTAGACACCTTTCTGCCAAAATTTTACAACCTTCGTACGGTCTCAGTCTGCGCAGTATCTCATTTATTGGAGCAGCTTGTGTCTTATTCTAAGGAAGTTATAACTATTTTCAGCCATTTTGGAGTATATGGAACTGAGTCGTCTAGTCACCCGGTCACTCACATACATTAAAGACACTCTTCTCTATCCTCTTTTTCCTACTTCCCCTAGTTTATATTTAATTATTATATATTTCCAGATATGTTGGTTTTCACCAAGATTTTCCGAAACCACACATATTGGCCATGTTCATAGAATGTTATTTGATTTAGATATTAGGGGTTTTACACAAACTAAGCTTAAGGCCGGGGCGCCACAAGGTGTAAACTCCACGGTTTGGCTGTGGTGGAAACGCCGCGGAAAAAAATCGCGATGTTTTAAAGTCACTTTATAGTAGATGGGATTCACTATAAGTATAATGGAAGCAGAAAGTCCGCAGCGGAAAACTCTGTGGACTTTCTGTGAAAAGCGCTGCAGGAAAAACCACAATGCATTTCCCACAGTGCTTTTTGGCTGCGGCACGCTAAGTGGGGCCTCGGCCTAAGGCCCGTTGCAGACGACCGTGGGTGAGATCCATGTGCTATCCATGTTTTTCGCGGATTGCACACTGACCCAGACATTTCTATGCGTACATGCACACAACCATGTTTTTCACTGATCAGTGTGCGGGCCGTGATTCCGCGCCGCATGAGATAGAACAGGTCCTATTCTGTTCAATTTTTGTGGAACGGACTCGCCCATAGAAGCCTATGGGAGACTAAAAACCTAGGACGGCACACTGATGTACTCCGTGTGTCATCAGTGTGCCATCCATTTTCGCGGACAAGCTAGGGATATAATTAGATGTCACCTGTGTTTTTTTTTTATGGTGGATCCACAAAGTAGGATCACACACTGATGGCACACTGTCCGTTTTTGCGGACCTACTTCACTGATGCTGAAGAAACACTGAACACACACTGAAGACACTCTGTCTGCAAAAACTGAAGACTAATCAGTAGTTTGCAGACCGCAAAATACCCACGGTCGTTTGCAACTAGCCTAAAGGTAAGTTTTCAGGATCAGCCAAAGTGTGTGTACATGAGCAGTATTCTGGCCATTATATGACTCATATTCTAAATTTTATCATTGCAGCTCTGCTGGCTCTATCTCTAATTCTCAGTTTTCCCTGAGCTGGTAGAGTGAGAATAACTACTATGATGTCTCCCATAGACAGCACATTGACAAACAAGGAATTCTACTCCTTAACTATCTCAAACTCACTCAAAGCAGCACTGTATAGGACAATATTGAGCAGTACCGGGCAGTATTGATCTGAATACTGAGATAGAAAGCTTACTATTAGTTGCTGCCCCATGGCTAGGTATGCTTCTGCTTTTCTGTCACTCAGCTCTTGCTCCTCTCCATGTAGTCTGATCCCTTCGTGAGCTGACAGTTTGTCTCCCAAGACATATATAGCAGGGAATACAGAGGAAGGAAACAGTGTAGCATGGAGGGAGGAAGAGGAAAAGAGCCTAACAGGTGGAGAAAGTAGCATTTTTTTCAGATATGCTGCATTTGTGTTACTGATGAGCTATGGAAAGTTTTTTTACATGAAGGAGATTGTTTCATCATGTAAAAAGTTCTGCAACTTTGCTTTAATTCCTGACCGTTTTTAAGATCTCTGCTTGCTGCCAGGACATAAGAACCTACATGCAGAGGCTGAAAATCTGTCCTGTCCTAGGCTTTCTCCCAGCTGGAAAAGTTATGAAGGCTAGACAATGCTGGGTGAGCGAAATCGTCTAGACTGCAGGCTGATACATTGTAGCAAACAATCAGGATCCTAGAGAGACTTCGGTTTCTGATGTAGCAGATTGGTTAAACTCTTGTTTTTTTGATATTGTATCACAGAAGACAACAAAATCCAATGAAAAGTCATTGGAAAAACCTTTTTGTTTCTAGCTGTCTTTTGTGATAACATATCACGCTGCAGAAGTTTAACCAATTGCAGAAGTTCGGGTTAACTCGGGCTACATTTCGGTCATATAGAATTATCTAAACTGAATACAATGCTCAGGACATAAGAAGGTTACAAAACAAAGTGATTAAGGTTGTCCCAATACACTCCATTAATGTTGAGGTGGATATTTCTAAGGAGACCAAGACCGTCCAACACCATACTTATTGGTGGTACTAGGTACCCTGTGGGGTGGACTAAAATCAGTCCAGATTTTTTTTAAGGGTGACATATACCAGTCTATTTGTTGTAGCCTGTAAACCAAGAAACAGTGAGAGCCTACAGAGAACTGGGCGAAGAGGATTTACACCGTCCTCTCTTCCCAAGCTGTTAGTGACATTTTCATGTCTCTTCTAATGACAAGTTGTCAGTGTGTCTAAGAGGAAAGGGAGGAAATGTGAACAAGATGCTGCTGAATAGAGGGCTGGATGTGGAGATACTGACAGGACACTGACTGCTCCGAGAGAACTGACAACTCACTTTATTACAAAGACTGCTGAGAAATGGGAAAATGATGTCCTCAGAACTTTTATTTAAAAGTATAAAAAGTTTGTAGGCAGGTGGAGGAATCTTCTCTGTGATGACATTAAAGCCTGTAGGTGGCGCAAGGGATGTTGTCACTACATAGGATCAGTCAGTGTGGTGTGGTATATAGAGGATCTGTTCTCTCTCCTGTGTGGTGTAGTATATAGAGGATCTGTCCTGTGTGGTGTAGTATATAGAGGATCTGTCCTCTCTCTCCTGTGTGGTGTAGTATATAGAGGATCTGTCCTCTCTCCTGTGTGGTGTAGTATATAGAGGATCTGTCCTGTGTGGCGTAGTATATAGAGGATCTGTTCTCTTTCCTGTGTGGGTAGATAAGAGGATCTGCCTGTGTGGTGAGTAATAGAGGATCTGCCCCCCTGTGTGGTGAGTATATAGGGATCTGTCCTCTCTCCTGTGTGTGTGTATATGGGTCTCTCCTGTGTGGTGTGAGGGTCTGTCCTGTGTGGTGGTTGGATCTGTCCTCTCTCCCTGTGTGGTGTGTATTGGGATCTGTCCTCTCTCCTGTGTGGTGTAGTATATAGAGGATCTGTCCTGTGTGGCGTAGTATATAGAGGATCTGTTCTCTTTCCTGTGTGGTGTAGTATATAGAGGATCTGTCCTGTGTGGTGTAGTATATAGAGGATCTGTCCTCTCTCCTGTGTGGTGTAGTATATAGAGGATCTGTCCTCTCTCCTGTGTAGTGTAGTATATAGAGGATCTCTCCTGTGTGGTGTAGTATATAGAGGATCTGTCCTGTGTGGTGTAGTATATAAAGGATCTGTCCTCTCTCCTGTGTGGTGTAGTATATAGAGGATCTCTCCTGTGCGGTGTAGTATATAGAGGATCTGTCCTCTCTCCTGTGTGGTGTAGTATATAGAGGATCTGTCCTCTCCCCTGTGTGGTGTAGTATATAGAGGATCTGTCCTCTCTCCTGTGTGGTGTAGTATATAGAGGATCTGTCCTCTCTCCTGTATGGTGTAGTATATAGAGGATCTGTCCTCTCTCCTATGTGGTGTAGTATATAGAGGATCTGTCCTGTGTGGTGTAGTATATAGAGGATCTGTCCTCTCTCCTGTGTGGTGTAGTATATAGAGGATCTCTCCTGTGTGGTGTAGTATATAGAGGATCTGTCCTGTGTGGTGTAGTATATAGAGGATCTGTCCTCTCTCCTGTGTGGTGTAGTATATAGAGGATCTCTCCTGTGTGGTGTAGTATATAGAGGATCTGTCCTCTCTCTCCTGTGTGGTGTAGTATATAGAGGATCTGTCCTGTGTGGTGTAGTATATAGAGGATCTGTCCTGTGTGGTGTAGTATATAGAGGATCTGTCCTCTCTCCTGTGTGGTGTAGTATATAGAGGATCTGTCCTGTGTGGTGTAGTATATATAGAGGATCTGTCCTCTCTCCTGTGTGGTGTAGTATATAGAGGATCTGTCCTGTGCGGTGTAGTATATAGAGGATCTCTCCTGTGTGGTGTAGTATATAGAGGATCTGTCCTCTCTCCTGTGTGGTGTAGTATATAGAGGATCTGTCCTCTCTCCTGTGCGGTGTAGTATATAGAGGATCTGTCCTCTCTCCTGTGTGGTGTAGTATATAGAGGATCTGTCCTCTCTCCTGTGTGGTGTAGTATATAGAGGATCTGTCCTCTCTCCTGTGTGGTGTAGTATATAGAGGATCTGTCCTCTCTCCTGTGCGGTGTAGTATATAGAGGATCTGTCCTCTCTCCTGTGTGGTGTAGTATATAGAGGATCTCTCCTGTGTGGTGTAGTATATAGAGGATCTGTCCTGTGTGGTGTAGTATATAGCGGATCTGTCCTCTCTCCTGTGTGGTGTAGTATATAGAGGATCTGTCCTCTCTCCTGTGTGGTGTAGTATATAGAGGATCTGTCCTCTCTCCTGTGTGGTGTAGTATATAGAGGATCTGTCCTCTCTCCTGTGTGGTGTAGTATATAGAGGATCTGTCCTCTCTCCTGTGGGGTGTAGTATATAGAGGATCTGTCCTGTGTGGTGTAGAATATAGAGGATCTGTCCTGTGTGGTGTAGTATATAGAGGATCTGTCCTCTCTCCTGTGCGGTGTAGTATATAGATGATCTGTCCTCTCTCCTGTGCGGTGTAGTATATAGAGGACCTGTCCTCTCTCCTGTGTGGTGTAGTATATAGAGGATCTGTCCTCTCCCCTGTGTAGTGTAGTATATAGAGGATCTGTCCTCTCTCCTGTGTGGTGTAGTATATAGAGGATGTGTCCTCTCTCCTGTGCGGTGTAGTATATAGAGGATCTGTCCTCTCTCCTGTGCGGTGTAGTATATAGAGGATCTGTCCTCTCTCCTGTGTGGTGTAGTATATAGAGGATCTGTCCTCTCTCCTGTGTGGTGTAGTATATAGAGGATCTGTCCTCTCTCTCCTGTGTGGTGTAGTATATAGAGGATCTGTCCTGTGCGGTGTAGTATATAGAGGATCTGTCGGCTCTCCTGTGTGGTGTAGTATATAGAGGATCTGTCCTCTCTCCTGTGTGGTGTAGTATATAGAGGATCTGTCCTCTCTCCTGTGGGGTGTAGTATATAGAGGATCTGTCCTGTGTGGTGTAGAATATAGAGGATCTGTCCTGTGTGGTGTAGTATATAGAGGATCTGTCCTCTCTCCTGTGCGGTGTAGTATATAGAGGATCTGTCCTCTCTCCTGTGCGGTGTAGTATATAGAGGACCTGTCCTCTCTCCTGTGTGGTGTAGTATATAGAGGATCTGTCCTCTCCCCCTGTGTAGTGTAGTATATAGAGGATCTGTCCTCTCTCCTGTGTGGTGTAGTATATAGAGGATGTGTCCTCTCTCCTGTGCGGTGTAGTATATAGAGGATCTGTCCTCTCTCCTGTGCGGTGTAGTATATAGAGGATCTGTCCTCTCTCCTGTGTGGTGGCATATAGAGGATCTGTCCTCTCTCCTGTGTGGTGTAGTATATAGAGGATCTGTCCTCTCTCTCCTGTGTGGTGTAGTATATAGAGGATCTGTCCTGTGCGGTGTAGTATATAGAGGATCTGTCGGCTCTCCTGTGTGGTGTAGTATATAGAGGATCTGTCCTCTCTCCTGTGTGGTGTAGTATATAGAGGATCTGTCCTCTCTCCTGTGTGGTGTAGTATATAGAGGATCTGTCCTCTCTCCTGTGCGGTGTAGTATATAGAGGATCTGTCCTGTGTGGTGTAGTATATAGAGGATCTGTCCTCTCTCCTGTGTGGTGTAGTATATAGAGGATCTGTCCTGTGCGGTGTAGTATATAGAGGATCTCTCCTGTGTGGTGTAGTATATAGAGGATCTGTCCTGTGTGGTGTAGTATATAGAGGATCTGTCCTCTCTCCTGTGTGGTGTAGTATATAGAGGATCTCTCCTGTGTGGTGTAGTATATAGAGGATCTGTCCTCTCTCTCCTGTGTGGTGTAGTATATAGAGGATCTGTCCTGTGTGGTGTAGTATATAGAGGATCTGTCCTGTGTGGTGTAGTATATAGAGGATCTGTCCTCTCTCCTGTGTGGTGTAGTATATAGAGGATCTGTCCTGTGTGGTGTAGTATATATAGAGGATCTGTCCTCTCTCCTGTGTGGTGTAGTATATAGAGGATCTGTCCTGGCGGTGTAGTTTGGGATCTCTCCTGTGTGGTGTAGTATATAGAGGATCTGTCCTCTCTCCTGTGTGGTGTAGTATATAGAGGATCTGTCCTCTCTCCTGTGTGGTGTAGTATATAGAGGATCTGTCCTCTCTCCTGTGTGGTGTAGTATATAGAGGATCTGTCCTCTCTCCTGTGCGGTGTAGTATATAGAGGATCTGTCCTCTCTCCTGTGTGGTGTAGTATATAGAGGATCTGTCCTCTCTCCTGTGCGGTGTAGTATATAGAGGATCTGTCCTCTCTCCTGTGTGGTGTAGTATATAGAGGATCTGTCCTGTGCGGTGTGGTATAGTAAAGAGGATCTGTCCTCTCTCCTGTGTGGTGTAGTATATAGAGGATCTGTCCTCTCTCCTGTGTGGTGTAGTATATAGAGGATCTGTCCTCTCTCCTGTGTGGTGTAGTATATAGAGGATCTGTCCTCTCTCCTGTGTGGTGTAGTATATAGAGGATCTGTCCTCTCTCCTGTGCGGTGTAGTATATAGAGGATCTCTCCTCTCTCCTGTGCGGTGTAGTATATAGAGGATCTGTCCTGTGTGGTGTAGTATATAGAGGATCTGTCCTTTCTCCTGTGTGGTGTAGTATATAGAGGATCTGTCCTCCCCTGTGTGGTGTAGTATATAGAGGATCTGTCCTCTCTCCTGTGCGGTGTAGTATATAGAGGACCTGTCCTCTCTCCTGTGTGGTGTAGTATATAGAGGATCTGTCCTCTCTCCTGTGTGGTGTAGTATATAGAGGATCTGTCCTGTGTCCTGTGTGGTGTAGTATATAGAGGATCTGTCCTCTCTCTCCTGTGTGGTGTAGTATATAGAGGATCTGTCCTCTCCCCTGTGCGGTGTAGTATATAGAGGATCTGTCCTCTCTCCTGTGTGGTGTAGTATATAGAGGATCTGTCCTCTCTCCTGTGTGGTGTAGTATATAGAGGATCTGTCCGCTCTCTCCTGTGTGGTGTAGTATATAGAGGATCTGTCCTGTGCGGTGTAGTATATAGAGGATCTGTCTCTCCTGTGTGGTGTAGTATATAGAGGATCTGTCCTCTCTCCTGTGTGGTGTAGTATATAGAGGATCTGTCCTCTCTCCTGTGTGGTGTAGTATATAGAGGATCTGTCCTGTGTGGTGTAGTATATAGAGGATCTGTCAGCTCTCCTGTGTGGTGTAGTATATAGAGGATCTGTCCTCTCTCCCTGTGTGGTGTAGTATATAGAGGATCTGTCCTCTCTCCTGTGCGGTGTAGTATATAGAGGATCTGTCCTCTCTCCTGTGTGGTGTAGTATATAGAGGATCTGTCCTCTCTCCTGTGTGGTGTAGTATATAGAGGATCTGTCCTCTGTCCTGTGTGGTGTAGTATATAGAGGATCTGTCCTCTCTCCTGTGTGGTGTAGTATATAGAGGATCTGTCCTCTCTCCTGTGTGGTGTAGTATATAGAGGATCTGTCCTCCGTGCGGTGTAGTATATAGAGGATCTGTCCTCTCTCCTGTGTGGTGTAGTATATAGAGGATCTGTCCTCTCTCTTGGTGGTGTAGTATATAGAGGATCTGTCCTCTCTCCTGTGTGGTGTAGTATATAGAGGATCTGTCCTCTCTCCTGTGCGGTGTAGTATATAGAGGATCTGTCCTCTCTCCTGTGTGGTGTAGTATATAGAGGATCTGTCCTCTCTCCTGTGTGGTGTAGTATATAGAGGATCTGTCCTCTCTCCTGTGCGGTGTAGTATATAGAGGATCTCTCCTGTGTGGTGTAGTATATAGAGGATCTGTCCTCTCTCTCCTGTGTGGTGTAGTATATAGAGGATCTGTCCTCTCTCCTGTGTGGTGTAGTATATAGAGGAGCTCTCCTGTGTGGTGTAGTATATAGAGGATCTGTCCTCTCTCCCTGTGTGGTGTAGTATATAGAGGATCTGTCCTCTCTCCTGTGTGGTGTAGTATATAGAGGAGCTGTCCTGTGTGGTGTAGTATATAGAGGATCTGTCCTCTCTCCTGTGCGGTGTAGTATATAGAGGATCTGTCCTCTCTCCTGTGTGGTGTAGTATATAGAGGATCTGTCCTCTCTGGGCTCTCCTGTGTGGTGTAGTATATAGAGGATCTGTCCTCTCTCCTGTGTGGTGTAGTATATAGAGGATCTGTCCTGTGTGGTGTAGTATATAGAGGATCTGTCCTCTCTCTCCTGTGTGGTGTAGTATATAGAGGATCTGTCCTCTCTCCTGTGTGGTGTAGTATATAGAGGATCTGTCCTTCTCCTGTGTGGTGTAGTATATAGAGGATCTGTCCTCTCTCCTGTGTGGTGTAGTATATAGAGGATCTGTCCTCTCTCCTGTGTGGTGTAGTATATAGAGGATCTGTCCTCTCTCCTGTGTGGTGTAGTATATAGAGGATCTGTCCTCTCTCCTGTGTGGTGTAGTATATAGAGGATCTCTCCTGTGTGGTGTAGTATATAGAGGATCTGTCCTGTCTCCTGTGTGGTGTAGTATATAGAGGATCTGTCCTCTCTCCCTGTGTGGTGTAGTATATAGAGGATCTGTCCTCTCTCCTGTGTGGTGTAGTATATAGAGGATCTGTCCTCTCTCCGTGTGGTGTAGTATATAGAGGATCTGTCCTCTCTCCTGTGTGGTGTAGTATATAGAGGATCTGTCCTCTCTCCTGTGGGGTGTAGTATATAGAGGATCTGTCCTCGTGTGGTGTAGAATATAGAGGATCTGTCCTGTGTGGTGTAGTATATAGAGGATCTGTCCTCTCTCCTGTGCGGTGTAGTATATAGAGGATCTGCCTCTCTCCTGTGCGGTGTAGTATATAGAGGATCTGTCCCCTCTCCTGTGTGGTGTAGTATATAGAGGATCTGTCCTCTCCCCTGTGTAGTGTAGTATATAGAGGATCTGTCCTCTCTCCTGTGTGGTGTAGTATATAGAGGATCTGTCCTCTCTCCTGTGCGGTGTAGTATATAGAGGATCTGTCCTCTCTCCTGTGCGGTGTAGTATATAGAGGATCTGTCCTCTCTCCTGTGTGGTGTAGTATATAGAGGATCTGTCCTCTCTCCTGTGTGGTGTAGTATATAGAGGATCTGTCCTCTCTCTCCTGTGTGGTGTAGTATATAGAGGATCTGTCCTCTCTCCTGTGCGGTGTAGTATATAGAGGATCTGTCCTCGTGCGGTGTAGTATATAGAGGATCTGTCGGCTCTCCTGTGTGGTGTAGTATATAGAGGATCTGTCCTGTCTCCTGTGTGGTGTAGTATATAGAGGATCTGTCCTCTCTCCTGTGTGGTGTAGTATATAGAGGATCTGTCCTCTCTCCTGTGTGGTGTAGTATATAGAGGATCTGTCCTCTCTCCTGTGTGGTGTAGTATATAGAGGATCTGCTCCTCTGCGGTGTAGTATATAGAGGATCTGTCCTCTCTCCTGTGTGGTGTAGTATATAGAGGATCTGTCCTCTCTCCTGTGTGGTGTAGTATATAGAGGATCTGTCCTCTCTCCTGTGTGGTGTAGTATATAGAGGATCTGTCCTCTCTCCTGTGTGGTGTAGTATATAGAGGATCTGTCCTTCTCCTGTGTGGTGTAGTATATAGAGGATCTGTCTCCTGTGTGGTGTAGTATATAGAGGATCTGTCCTCTCTCCTGTGCGGTGTAGTATATAGAGGATCTGTCCCTCTCTCCTGTGCGGTGTAGTATATAGAGGATCTGTCCTCTCTCCCTGTGTGGTGTAGTATATAGAGGATCTGTCCTCTCTCCTGTGTGGTGTAGTATATAGAGGATCTGTCCTGTGCGGTGTAGTATATAGAGGATCTGTCCTGTGTGGTGTAGTATATAGAGGATCTGTCCTTTCTCCTGTGTGGTGTAGTATATAGAGGATCTGTCCTGTGTGGTGTAGTATATAGAGGATCTGTCCTCCCCGTGTGGTGTAGTATATAGAGGATCTGTCCTGTGCGGTGTAGTATATAGAGGATCTGTCCTTTCTCCAGTGTGGTGTAGTATATAGAGGATCTGTCCTGTGTGGTGTAGTATATAGAGGATCTGTCCTCTCTCTCCTGTGTGGTGTAGTATATAGAGGATCTGTCCTCTCCCCTGTGTGGTGTAGTATATAGAGGATCTGTCCTCTCCCCTGTGTGGTGTAGTATATAGAGGATCTGTCCTGTGTGGGTGTAGTATATAGAGGATCTGTCAGCTCTCCTGTGTGGTGTAGTATATAGAGGATCTGTCCTGTGTGGTGTAGTATATAGAGGATCTGTCCTGTGCGGTGTACTATATAGAGGATCTGTCCTCTCTCCTGTGTGGTGTAGTATATAGAGGATCTGTCCTCTCTCCTGTGTGGTGTAGTATATAGAGGATCTGTCCTGTGTGGTGTAGTATATAGAGGATCTGTCAGCTCTCCTGTGTGGTGTAGTATATAGAGGATCTGTCCTCTCTCCTGTGTGGTGTAGTATATAGAGGATCTCTCCTGTCCCGTGTGGTGTAGTATATAGAGGATCTGTCCTCTCTCCTGTGTGGTGTAGTATATAGAGGATCTGTTCTCTCTCCTGTGTGGTGTAGTATATAGAGGATCTGTCCTGTGTGTGGGTGTAGTATATAGAGGATCTGTCCTCTCTCCTGTGTGGTGTAGTATATAGAGGATCTGTCCTCTCTCCTGTGTGGTGTAGTATATAGAGGATCTGTCCTGTGCGGTGTAGTATATAGAGGATCTGTCCTCTCTCCTGTGTGGTGTAGTATATAGAGGATCTGTCCTGTGTGGTGTAGTATATAGAGGATCTGTCCTCTCTCCTGTGTGGTGTAGTATATAGAGGATCTGTCCTCTCTCCTGTGTGGTGTAGTATATAGAGGATCTGTCCTCTCTCCTGTGTGGTGTAGTATATAGAGGATCTGTCCTCTCTCCTGTGTGGTGTAGTATATAGAGGATCTGTCCTCTCTCCTGTGTGGTGTAGTATATAGAGGATCTCTCCTGTGTCGTGTGGGTGAGTATATAGAGGATCTGTCCTCTCTCTCCTGTGTGGTGTAGTATATAGAGGATCTGTCCTCTCTCCTGTGTGGTGTAGTATATAGAGGATCTGTCCTCTCTCTCCTTTGTAGTGTAGTATATAGAGGATCTGTCCTCTCTCCTGTGTGGTGTACTATATAGAGGATCTGTCCTGTGTGGTGTAGTATATAAAGGATCTGTCCTCTCTCTCTCCTGTGTGGTGTAGTATATAGAGGATCTGTCCTCTCTCCTGTGCGGTGTAGTATATAGAGGATCTGTCCTCTCTCCTGTGTGGTGTAGTATATAAAGGATCTGTCCTCTCTCCTGTGTGGTGTAGTATATAGAGGATCTGTCCTCTCTCCTATGTGGTGTAGTATATAGAGGATCTGTCCTGTGTGGTGTAGTATATAGAGGATCTGTCCTCTCTCCTGTGTGGTGTAGTATATAGAGGATCTGTCCTCTCTCTCCTGTGTGGTGTAGTATATAGAGGATCTGTCCTCTCTCCTGTGTGGTGTAGTATATAGAGGATCTGTCCTGTTTGGTGTAGTATATAGAGGATCTGTCCTCTCTCCTGTGTGGTGTAGTATATAGAGGATCTGTCCTCTCTCCTGTGCGGTGTAGTATATAGAGGATCTGTCCTCTCTCCTGTGTGGTGTAGTATATAAAGGATCTGTCCTCTCTCCTGTGTGGTGTAGTATATAGAGGATCTGTCCTCTCTCCTATGTGGTGTAGTATATAGAGGATCTGTCCTGTGTGGTGTAGTATATAGAGGATCTGTCCTCTCTCCTGTGTGGTGTAGTATATAGAGGATCTGTCCTCTCTCTCCTGTGTGGTGTAGTATATAGAGGATCTGTCCTCTCTCCTGTGTGGTGTAGTATATAGAGGATCTGTCCTGTTTGGTGTAGTATATAGAGGATCTGTCCTCTCTCCTGTGTGGTGTAGTATATAGAGGATCTGTCCTCTCTCCTGTGCGGTGTAGTATATAGAGGATCTGTCCTGTGTGGTGTAGTATATAGAGGATCTGTCCTGTGTGGTGTAGTATATAGAGGATGCTCTCCTGTGTGGTGTAGTATATAGAGGATCTGTCCTCTGTGCGGTGTAGTATATAGAGGATCTGTCCTCTCTCCTGTGCGGTGTAGTATATAGAGGATCTGTCCTGTGTGGTGTAGTATATAGAGGATCTGTCCTCTCTCCTGTGTGGTGTAGTATAGAGAGGATCTCTCCTCTGTGCGGTGTAGTATATAGAGGATCTGTCCTCTCTCCTGTGCGGTGTAGTATATAGAGGATCTCTCCTGTGTGGTGTAGTATATAGAGGACCTGTCCTCTCTCCTGTGTAGTGTAGTATATAGAGGATCTGTCCTCTCTCCTGTGTGGTGTAGTATATAGAGGATCTGTCCTCTCTCCTGTGTGGTGTAGTATATAGAGGATCTGTCCTCTCTCCTGTGTGGTGTAGTATATAGAGGATCTGTCCTCTCTCCTGTGTGGTGTAGTATATAGAGGATCTCTCCTGTGTGGTGTAGTATATAGAGGATCTGTCCTGTGTGGTGTAGTATATAACGGATCTGTCCTCTCTCCTGTGCGGTGTAGTATATAGAGGATCTGTCCTCTCTCCTGTGTGGTGTAGTATATAGAGGATCTGTCCTGTGCGGTGTAGTATATAGAGGATCTCTCCTGTGTGGTGTAGTATATAGAGGATCTGTCCTCTCTCCTGTGTGGTGTAGTATATAGAGGATCTGTCCTGTGTGGTGTAGTATATAGAGGATCTGTCCTCTATCCTGTGCGGTGTAGTATATAGGGGATCTGTCCTCTCTCCTGTGCGGTGTAGTATATAGAGGATCTGTCCTCTCTCCTGTGTGGTGTAGTATATAGAGGATCTCTCCTGTGTGGTGTAGTATATAGAGGATCTGTCCTCTCTCCTGTGTGGTGTAGTATATAGAGGATCTGTCCTCTCTCCTGTGTGGTGTAGTATATAGAGGATCTGTCCTCTCTCCTGTGCGGTGTAGTATATAGAGGATCTCTCCTGTGTGGTGTAGTATATAGAGGATCTGTCCTCTCTCCTGTGCGGTGTAGTATATAGAGGATCTGTCCTCTCTCCTGTGTGGTGTAGTATATAGAGGATTTGTCCTCTCTCCTCTGACCTGTGAGGTTTGTACCTCCAGTTGTGTCCCTCGATTCTTCCCGTACAGGTACCAGTGCAGACATGTGATGTACATCTCGTCACCTGTGCTCGGCCCTGTCCTTCTTCAGTCCAATATTCCATTTGAGAACCAATTTTATTCCATCTTCCGTGGATTAAATCTCGGTCTATACAATAGAATAATACCTTCTTGCATGTGATGGTAATTTGGACAAGCAAATGACAGCTCACATCCCCAGACACAAATGCAATCCTTTCTGTATTGTGCCCGCGCTGTAAGAATAGCATGCGCCACAATGAGCTATTCAGCTCCAGCGGTTTGAAACCAGACTCCAGCATATCCTCCCCAGAGCTGATTATACTGAAATTCACGTCGTCTTTTGTCCGTAGTCCATCTGCTCGCATAATAGTCCGAGCCTAACATTGCAATCATGTAGGCGTCAGGTACCGCGCACAACACAGCGCATTTCTAGTGTTTACCGCACAATACATTCCCATTATTTAATATAGGCCGCTGCAGGCAGAAAGCAGGGCGCAGGCTCCGGGAGATGTGTACATGGCGGAGAGGGTGACATCACCGCTAATTTACATGTTTAACTGAGACAATAGTAATTGTTCTGTATATGTCAGCAAAAAGGATCTGTTAACCATAATAAACCATAACTACCCATATAATAATTAATATCATATTATATAGGACTATGATAGAAAAAGATAGACAGATAGATATATGAGATAGACAGATAGATAGATAGATAGATAGATAGATAGATAGATATGAGATAGACAGATATGAGATAGATAGATATGAGATAGATAGATAGATATGGAGATAGATAGATAGATAGATAGATAGATAGATAGATAGATAGATAGATAGATAGATATGAGAGATAGATAGATATGAGATAGATAGATAGATATGAGATAGATAGATAGATAGATAGATAGATAGATATGAGATAGATAGATAGCTAGATATGGGATAGATAGATAGATAGATAGATAGATAGATAGATAGATAGATAGATAGATATGAGATAGATAGATAGATAGATAGATAGATAGATAGATAGATATGAGATAGATAGATAGATGGATAGATATGAAAGAGAGATAGATAGATAGGTATGAGATAGATAGATAGATAGATAGATAGATAGATAGATATGAGATAGATAGATAGATAGACAGATAGATAGGTAGATATGAGATAGATAGATAGATAGATAGATATGAGATAGATAGATATGAGATAGATAGATAGATAGATATGAGATAGATATGAGATAGATAGATAGATAGATAGATAGATAGATAGATAGATATGAGATGGATAGATAGATATGAGATAGATAGATAGATATGAGATAGATAGATAGATAGATAGATATGAGATAGATAGATAGATAGATAGATATGAGATAGATAGATAGATAGATAGATAGATAGATAGATATGAGATAGATAGATAGGAGATAGATAGATAGGAGATAGATAGATAGATAGATAGATAGATATGAGATAGATAGATAGATAGATAGATAGATAGATAGATATGAGATAGATAGATATGAGATAGATAGATAGATAGATAGATAGATAGATAGATAGATATGAGATAGATGGATAGATATGAGATAGATAGATAGATATGAGATAGATAGATAGATAGATATGAGATAGATAGATAGATAGATATGAGATAGATAGATAGATAGATAGATAGATAGATAGATAGATAGATACAGTGTCCTTCATTAAATAGTGGAGTACAATAAATGAATGACTCCAACTTCATATATTCAGACAGTCCATGGATACAGCACAGCGCTGTCCTGTATTTCTTTGGCAGTGGCTCTGATATTATTGTTCCTCCAGTCATGTCTCACAAGACGCCGCTACCTGCATAGTATTCAAGGTAAGCCTAGTACATAGGCAGTGCTGTATCTACAATTAGGACATGTTATTTCCTAATAGTTCCCCTTTAAGAAAGCCATAGCTGTATCCTATCCCTAATACATACATTTACACAAATTACTGACAACAAGAAAATGGACGTAATTCCGTATGGCGTTGAAAGGTCTCAATAAGTGCGAGTATTTGGTGGATTAATCCGCTGAATAGTAATGATGGATGAGGGATTATCTGCGGTAAGAGCCAGAGATGTCTATTCATGTGTGGGCCAAAGAGGAAGAAATACCCAGGTGCTCGGTATCCTGAAAACCTCCCAAAATCCAGACTCATATTCTGCCCTATTAAACTCATTATGGCAGTAACTGTGGACAAACAATATTGAGAAAACTGGCACCGCATAAAAGCATAGGACACGACGGACATATATAGTATATAGACACTATGTACTGATTAACTAAAACATACCACATCCAGATAGAAATGTCAGGTTGCAGGTCTGTCTCAGATGTAGATGGTTACAGGTGAGGTCTGGTTAGACACTGGGTCTTGATACAAGAAGGTGTAAAAGTGCTTTCCCTGCTGCCCTCTATAAAGGTTACTTTTGGGTAGTGTACCTCTGTTCTATAGTGATGAATCCAGGATCTATTGGAGATCCTATGACGGTCATTAGAGTATGGAGGTCTCGTGGTGAGCGCTACAATCCTGCCTGTACTGTGGAGCGACACACTGCCCCCTGCTGGTGTGATGATGTGGGGGCCATCACTTGGACAGTCGGTCACCCCTAGTAGTAATACAGGGGTAATACAGCTCAGTGATATGTTCACAACACTGCCACACGTGTCATCTCTCATGTGGGAGATCTACAGGCCCAGCTATAACATCTGTGGTAAATGTACTGCAGAATACCATACAGAACCTGTATACCTCCATGTCCTGCCGTATCTCATCTTGTATCCAGGCTACAGGCCCAGCTGTAACATCTGTGGTAAATGTACCGCAGGATACCATACAGAGCCTGTATACCTCCATGTCCTGCCGTATCTCATCTTGTATCCAGACTACAGGCCCAGCTGTAACATCTGTGGTAAATGTACTGCAGGATACCATACAGAGCCTGTATACCTCCATGTCCTGCCGTATCTCATCTTGTATCCAGACTACAGGTCCAGCTGTAACATCTGTGGCAAATGTACTGCAGGATACCATACAGAACCTGTATACCTCCATGTCCTGCCGTATCTCATCTTGTATCCAGGCTACAGGCCCAGCTGTAACATCTGTGGTAAATGTACTGCAGGATACCATACAGAGCCTGTATACCTCCATGTCCTGCCGTATCTCATCTTGTATCCAGGCTACAGGCCCAGCTGTAACATCTGTGGTAAATGTACTGCAGGATACCATACAGAACCTGTATACCTCCATGTCCTGCCGTATCTCATCTTGTATCCAGGCTACAGGCCCAGCTGTAACATCTGTGGTAAATGTACTGCAGGATACCATACAGAACCTGTATACCTCCATGTCCTGCTGTATCTCATCTTGTATCCAGACTACAGTCCCAGCTGTAACACCTGTGGTAAATGTACTGCAGGATACCATACAGAACCTGTATACCTCCATGTCCTGCCGTATCTCATCTTGTATCCAGACTACAGGCCTGCTGTAACATCTGTGGTAAATGTACTGCAGGATACCATACAGAGCCTGTATACCTCCATGTCCTGCCGTATCTCATCTTGTATCCAGACTACAGGCCCAGCTGTAACATCTGTGGTAAATGTACTGCAGGATACCATACAGAGCCTGTATACCTCCATGTCCTGCCGTATCTCATCTTGTATCCAGACTACAGGCCCAGCTGTAACATCTGTGGTAAATGTACTGCAGGATACCATACAGAGCCTGTATACCTCCATGTCCTGCCGTATCTCATCTTGTACCCAGACTACAGGCCCAGCTGTAACATCTGTGGTAAATGTACTGCAGGATACCATACAGAACCTGTATACCTCCATGTCCTGCCGTATCTCATCTTGTATCCAGGCTACAGGCCCAGCTGTAACATCTGTGGTAAATGTACTGCAGGATACCATACAGAGCCTGTATACCTCCATGTCCTGCCGTATCTCATCTTGTATCCAGACTACAGGCCCGGCTGTAACATCTGTGGTAAATGTACTGCAGGATACCATACAGAGCCTGTATACCTCCATGTCCTGCCGTATCTCATCTTGTATCCAGACTACAGGCCTGCTGTAACATCTGTGGTAAATGTACTGCAGGATACCATACAGAACCTGTATACCTCCATGTCCTGCCGTATCTCATCTTGTATCCAGACTACAGGCCCAGCTGTAACATCTGTGGTAAATGTACTGCAGGATACCATACAGAACCTGTATACCTCCATGTCCTGCCGTATCTCATCTTGTATCCAGGCTACAGGCCCAGCTGTAACATCTGTGGTAAATGTACTGCAGGATACCATACAGAGCCTGTATACCTCCATGTCCTGCCGTATCTCATCTTGTATCCAGGCTACAGGCCCAGCTGTAACATCTGTGGTAAATGTACTGCAGGATACCATACAGAACCTGTATACCTCCATGTCCTGCCGTATCTCATCTTGTACCCAGACTACAGGCCCAGCTGTAACATCTGTGGTAAATGTACTGCAGGATACCATACAGAACCTGTATACCTCCATGTCCTGCCGTATCTCATCTTGTATCCAGACTACAGGCCCAGCTGTAACATCTGTGGTAAATGTACTGCAGGATACCATACAGAACCTGTATACCTCCATGTCCTGCCGTATCTCATCTTGTATCCAGGCTACAGGCCCAGCTGTAACATCTGTGGTAAATGTACTGCAGGATACCATACAGAGCCTGTATACCTCCATGTCCTGCCGTATCTCATCTTGTATCCAGACTACAGGCACGGCTGTAACATCTGTGGTAATGTCTGCAGGATACCATACAGAGCCCTTTTCCCCCCTGTCCCGCCGTTTTTCTCTTGTTCCCGCTCCGGCCCGGCTGTAACATCTGTGGTAAATGTACTGCGGGATACCATACAGAGCCTGTATACCTCCATGTCCTGCCGTATCTCATCTTGTTCCAGACTACAGGCTGCTGTAACATCTGTGTTGTGGTAAATGTACTGCAGGATACCATACAGAACCTGTATACCTCCATGTCCTGCCGTATCTCATCTTGTATCCAGACTACAGGCCCAGCTGTAACATCTGTGGTAAATGTACTGCAGGATACCATACAGAGCCTGTATACCTCCATGTCCTGCCGTATCTCATCTTGTATCCAGACTACAGGCCCAGCTGTAACATCTGTGGTAAATGTACTGCAGGATACCATACAGAACCTGTATACCTCCATGTCCTGCCGTATCTCATCTTGTATCCAGACTACAGGCCCAGCTGTAACATCTGTGGTAAATGTACTGCAGGATACCATACAGAACCTGTATACCTCCATGTCCTGCCGTATCTCATCTTGTATCCAGACTACAGGCCCAGCTGTAACATCTGTGGTAAATGTACTGCAGGATACCATGGGGCCCCGGGGACGGCCACACGGACCCCGGACCCCCCCATGTCCCGCCGTATCTCATCTTGTATCCAGGCCACAGGCCCAGCTGTAACATCTGTGGTAAATGTACTGCAGGATACCATACAGAACCTGTATACCTCCATGTCCTGCCGTATCTCATCTTGTATCCAGGCTACAGGCCCAGCTGTAACATCTGTGGTAAATGTACTGCAGGATACCATACAGAGCCTGTATACCTCCATGTCCTGCCGTATCTCATCTTGTATCCAGACTACAGGCCCAGCTGTAACATCTGTGGTAAATGTACTGCAGGATACCATACAGAGCCTGTATACCTCCATGTCCTGCCGTATCTCATCTTGTATCCAGACTACAGGCCCAGCTGTAACATCTGTGGTAAATGTACTGCAGGATACCATACAGAACCTGTATACCTCCATGTCCTGCTGTATCTCATTTTGTATACAGGCCACAGGGTCCTAGAGCCTAATTGTCCAGTTTTCCCAATAACCTTCTCCTTGGGCTGTAATATTGTCATCACCTCCGTAGATCATCATTACATTAAACCGAGAAAAACTTTTTCTTGTCAAACTTATACATCTGACACTATTATGGCAGATGTTGAGTATTTAAATATGACAGCCGTGCAGGAGCTGACCGGCCGCCATAGCCAGGTTCCCATTGTATTATACAGCGGAGACCCGGTGGCAATGTCCACAATCAGTGCCCACAGTTTTCCTCTAATTCCAGCCCATTGTGAATTTTTTTCCAGCTTCCCAATACATTGTACGGAATATTAAATGGTGCCATTACGTAGAACAATTTGTCCGGCAAACATTAAGCCCTGAGATGGCTCTGGAAAAATAAAAAAAAGGTATGGTGTTTGGAAGGCGGGGAGTAACAAACAAAAATGTAAACTTGGCGGGAAGGGGTTAAAGGGAATCTGCTGTAATGCCGGGGGCTCCACGTGGTGTAAACACCGCAATATGACCGCGGCGGAAACGGCACAGAAAAAAAAATTGCTGCGTTTTACAGTCACTGCAAGGTGGATGGGATACTAGCGAATTACATCCACACTTTGTGGAAAAATACGCACAGCAGAAACGCTGCCATTTCCAAAACCGCCGCAGTTTTGGAAATCGCAGCATGTCAATTATACCAACGAAACGCCGGTGGTTTCTCTATAGGTATAAAGGTGGCAGAAAGTCCGCAGAGGAAAAGTCGATGCGTTGCCTCCACGGTGTTTCCCGCAGTGCTTTTTTGCTGTGGCCCGCTATGTGGGGCTTTAGCCTAAGATGGGATCATTTAATTCAAGCAACCTAAGAAGGAATAAAATGCTACCCGTCCCCTGACGTAATCTCTGGTCTCAGCTTCTAGTGGCTTTGAACCAGCAGGCACAATGTGGTGACATCACTTCATCACCCCTGCCTGCTTTGAAGCTGCCAGTGGCAGCAACAGGGACTGAAGGGCAAATCACTGAGCGGGCGTCTCCCTACTTCACCATTGTTATAAAACTTTAGGACACCAATTTCTCTTGAAATTAATCCATTACAATGTTGCGACATGCTGACAAAACCCTTGACAGGCTGAAATTGTTGTCTTGAAAAGCTGCTCATCTTGTGACAACATATCTGGACTTGTCTGGCCAAGATGAATGGTAAGGAAGGGCATATCTGTATTTACCCTGACAACAGTGGCCGCATCACTTCCCAACTCATACTCTAACTCTCCTGGAAGCTCTGGGAGGCTCCTGAAAAAAAAGGGTGACCTCTCAGACTCCCAGAGCAGCAGGAAAATCTCCTGAGCTGTGGGGCTAGCAGTGACTTTACAGTATATGTGTCAGTCATATCTGAAAAAAGGGGTGTGACCAAGACATTTAGGGCGCACATCACAGGAAAGGTATGTGGTCATACACAGAAAGGCGTGGTGAACCCAAAAGAGGTGTGGTTATGTCTAGGGGGTGTGGCTTTGTCCAAACATTCTCTTTAAGATGCCTTCAACGAATTACTGCCAAGTATGGTTGAACTACCAGTGATCAGAGACTGGCTGGGGTGCCAGGTGTCGGATGAGCGCTGCGGCCTCTTCACACAAAACCAAGTACAGCGCCATACATTGTGTAGTGGCTGTGCTTGGTATTGCAACTCAGCCAATTCACTTGAATGGGATTGAGCTGCAAGTAGGCTTATGAACTTTATGTCATAAGTCTTGTGAAGTGAAAGCGGCGCTCACTATATGCATGACAAATCTCTTTACGGAAAAGTTGGGTAACAACTCATAGTGGCAAGCAAGGAATACTCTAATGGCAGATGTAACCTTATATAACTAGGCAGTTTTGGCATTCAGAGGCCTGGAAAAGCTGGTTACTACCTCTGTTGACTTATGACAGTAGCCACATTGGTTGCACCCAGCTTTCCCCAGTGCAGATAAATCTTCTTTTATCTTACTATAGGATGGGATTCCCTTTCACCTCGATGATTTTAGTGCATTAACTTTCTGTGATCCTTAAAGGCACTCTGACAACTTCAATAAGTCCTTTTATGAATTCCATCATCCCCAAAAACCCAGATTTAGGCCTCGTGCCTGTCCCGGATTTACTAAGTCAACGCCGGATTCCACTACTGGAAACCTTAGCCTTATAGTGTTTGTTTTTATGACTCTTTATACCATTGAAATTACAAGAAGGCGAACGCTTCCTGCCGTCGTTTTACTGGATTCGGTTTCCACAATGAATCACCATGTGGCTTTTTACGGGCTCAGTTAAGTTTATGTTGTTGGAGCGTCCCAATTTTTCCCCTTTGCAAAAAAAATACTGGCGCCCCCCCCCTTCCCCCATGTGATACACTGTAACAAGACGAGGATAATCTGAGTGTGTGTATATATATATATATATATATATATATATATATATACACAGTAGATATAGATAGAGCCAGTTCTGGTTTCCATAAGGCTCCGCTCTCTCGCAGACTGTACCCGCCGTCACCCCCATCGGCAGGGTATGCCAGTTGTGGCCAGGACTGCGGTGAGTTTGAAGTGGAAAAATGTCAGGCAGAGACTAAAATAAAACCACCAAGTGTATTCCTGTCCTAACCGAAAACATTTTCCCTGTGTATATGGAGAGGGGCTACTGTGTAACATCATCCGCCACATTAGTGACTCCAGCCTGCTACCGGCATTCACTATGATTGTACACAATGAGAAACACTGGCGGCCTAATATCGGCCAGATGCAGCGGCGAGAAGGGGCGACTCCACTCCCTGCATTATAGGGACATTCCTCCACATCTCCCAAATGCAACCTACGAAAACAAGATGTCACATGAAAGTCCTGTCCTACTCAGCCTCATTTAGGGGAAAGTGGCAGCAGATGGCATGTGTAGCATTCTTGTTTTTGGTGGGGCTTGCTAACTGTTGGAAAACTACAACTCTCAGCATGTCCTGACTGCCACAGCCTTAGCATTCTGGAGTGGTCTGCAAACTGTGACTCTCTAGCTGTTGCAAAACTACAACTCCAAGCATTTCCAGAGTCTCTGACAACATGACTGATCTGCTATTAGTCACCCTCCAATTGTTGCAAAACTACAACTCCCAGCATTTCCAGAGTCTCTGACAACATGGATGGTCTGCTATCACGAACCCCCCAACTGTTGCAAAACTACAACTCCCAGCGTTTGTTGACATCTTTACTATTGGAGGGGTCTCCAACTGTGACTCTCCAGTTGTTGCTAAACTACAACTCCCAGCACTTCCTAACAGCGTTTGACTACTCGAGTGGTCTTCAATTTTTGGTTCGCCACATGTTGCAAAACTACAACTACCAGCATTCACTGATAACCTTTGACTATTGGAGCGGTCTGCAATCTGTGTCTCTCCAACTGTTGCCAAACTGCAACCCCCAGCAGACACTGACAGTTTCTGTTTCTGTTATGTTTTATAGATAGGTTCCTAGGAGCCCTGACAGTGTCATACACTATGTTTTATAGATAGTTTCCTAGGAGACCTGACATTGTTATACACTATGTTTTATAGATAGGCTCCTAGGAGCCCTGACAGTGTCATACACTATGTTTTATAGATAGGTTCCTAGGAGCCTTGACAGTGTCATACACTATGTTTTATAGATAGTTTCCTAGGAGACCTGACAGTGTCATACACTATGTTTTATAGATAGGTTCCTAGGAGCCCTGACAGTGTCATACACTATGTTTTATAGATAGTTTTCTAGGAGACCTGACAGTGTTCTACACTATGTTTTATAGATAGGTTCCTAGGAGCCCTGACAGTGTCATACACTATGTTTTATAGATAGGTTCCTAGATGCCCTGACAGTGTTCTACACTATGTTTTATAGATAGGTTCCTAGGAGCCCTGACAGTGTCATACACTATGTTTTATAGATAGTTTCCTAGGAGCTCTGACAGTGTTACACACTATGTTTTATAGATAGGTTCCTAGATGCCCTGACAGTGTTCTACACTATGTTTTATAGATAGGTTCCTAGGAGCCCTGACAGTGTTCTACACTATGTTTTATAGATAGGTTCCTAGGAGCCCTGACAGTGTCATACACTATGTTTTATAGATAGGTTCCTAGGAGCCCTGACAGTGTCATTCACTATATTTTATAGATAGGTTCCTAGGAGCCCTGACAGTGTTCTACACTATGTTTTATAGATAGGTTCCTAGGAGCCCTGACAGTGTTCTACACTATGTTTTATAGATAGGTTCCTAGGAGCCCTGACAGTGTTATACACTATGTTTTATAGATAGGTTCCTAGGAGCCCTGACAGTGTTCTACACTATATTTTCAGCCAATATAAGGTGCGGTTTGTACCAAACTTGTTTGTCCCGAAACTAATCTGGGACCTGAGCCAGCTGAACCCAAAACATAACAAATCCTGAGAGGTTTGCCTGTCTCTAATCAGCACTGGTAACATGTTTTAGCCTGAATTCTACCCTGTTTAGCTCACTGGGGATTGTCTAAGCTGTATACAATTGCAACAACCACTCAGCTGTGAGAAGTATTATCTCTAAACAGTTTTTTTTTGTTTCCGCATGTGAACAGTAATGTCTGAATTCACCGACAGCAAGCAGGAATCTTAGAAGCGGTGGCATATAGTAACAAAGTCTATTAGTTGCAGGACTTATGTAAATCATGAGAAGGGGGCACAAACTTTTTGTCATCTTTTATGTATTACTTCTTTGTATTACTCATAATTTCTTGCCATTCCTTATATTAATGGTCTCATGTCATGAAGTGTGCCCTGCCCTCAGTACACGCTGCACTTTAGCAATAAAAGCTGTGCCCACATCATGGCGGCAGATGTAGCTCACGGCTATTTATACTTAAAAGTGAAGAACACGGAATTATTACAATGTGCTTCTGACAAACAGCAATATTTGGGGTACGGTCGCTCCTTAGGAAGAGCGCCATAAAGGCATATGCTCATCTGGGAAAAGGTATGCAAATTAGGTGTGACTCTAGTGCCACCCACTGGAAGGTAGCAGGCCAATAAGTCAATGTTTGACCTTATACACAGTCTGCTTTGGTTCTCATCCAAGTTAAAAAGGACCTTTCATCACCTCCACCAACTCCAAGTCTTTGCATCCCTCAATAGTCCACTGATTTTGGTGCAGCTGGAATTTTTTCGTTAGCCCCCCGAGCAATCATTGATGTTAGTTACAACACAATTATGTTCTCCATTGTCAGGTGGGCGGTCCCTGTCGTTCAGCTCCAATCCGGGACTGTGGTTTCTGATAAACACCGCACTATGGAAAGCCACGCCCTGACAAATCCTGCCGTATGGCAAGCCAGGTCCTGACTAGAGATGGGCAAATCGGTTTGGAATTAACCGGATTCAACCCAAATATTATAAATTGTTTGCTTTTTAAAGAAACCGAACAATTTAGGATTCGTCTTGGATGTGACATGCATTATGGTAAATTATTATCTCTTTAGACCACAGAGTATAACAGGTGGAGGCCCAGGGGAGGTGTAAAAAATTAAAAATGGTTACTCACCTTCTGTTACCTCTTTTGGGCTTTCTTGTGGCATCCGGTGCTCTGTCTCTGCCTCTTCGGCGACATCTGGCACTTTCCTGTAACGTCATGAACCCTCCTGTGATGTCATACACCTGGGGTCACCACTGAGGCCTGTGATTGGGCCACAGCAATGACATGGGCACGCTGTCACACGCGCATGATGTCACAGGAGAGCACCAGACGTCACCGAGGAGAGAGACACAAAGCTCGAGACGCGGCAAGGAGGTCCAAAAGAGGTAACGGAAGGTGAGTATAAAAGTTTTTTATTCTTTACATCACCCCTGGGCCTCCACCTATTATACTCGGGGGTCTGAAGAGACCCCAGTGTATAATTATTTCACTCTGAACAAGTTCAGGCTGAAACGAACTGGAGGGTCACATCATCCGAACACAGGACGAAACAAAACTTCAGAGGGTCGGCCATCTCTAGTTCTGGCAAACTAAAACTTGCCCTATGGAAATCCATGCTCTGGCAAATCCGGCCCTACGGCAAGTCACACCCCAACATACTACAAGTACAAGTGTCCCTAGGAAATGTTTGGGCTGTTTCGCTTGGTACTTGTACACATTAGATCTTAACTGAAATTCCCACAAACTAATAGGAGATTTTGCAGCCGCCTGGTGTTTGTCTAGTAATTTCTCTAAACCCCACAATTAAGGTGTCATCCGCCAGCTACCTCAGGTATTGTATTCCTTACCCATCTAGTTAAGTGCTGTCATGTCCGCCGCGATCTGTGTTTTTCGAAATATTTCAATCGCTGACACTTCATGGTAAAAGTTGCAGCAGAATAAAGTGGTTATTACGCATGGCGCTCTTATAATTTACTGAAATAAATACGGTGTCTCTAAATGGGCCGGCATTATCCTGTCAAGGCTCTCGGGTTATATCACCTATACGCCAATCTGTGGTGACACGTCTGCAGAACTTTAAGGTTTATGTCATAGCTAAGAGATCTATTAAGACTTCTGTCTGCGGGTAATGGCGGCACTTTAATGCTGACGCGGGTCGGAGATTTCACATTCCTCACTTTTAGTTCACTTTTCTTTTTACCAAAGTGATAGGGATTGATGTGTAAAGAACTACAACTCCCAACATGACCTGACCGCCAGATGTGACCATGATATTATTCTGTACAACCCCCAACATGATATAATATAATCCCACTATACTCTACCCCTACAACACTCCGACCCCCAATTTAAACCTAGTGCAGTTTTAGTCTATGGTGACGCTGGCACAGCTGTAGGGCTCGTCTCTTTGGGGCAGTGTGATCAGTAGCACGCCCCCATCCACAGCGAGCGGTAATCGCAGGGCAGGGAAGCAGGAGGGGGACAAGTCTCTGGTTAGGATCAAGCTGCACCCCAGCTGCCAAGAGCGTGCAGAACACAGCACATGTTTTCAGACTGTGACACCGGGTCACGCTGTAACTGGCAAGGTCAATTGGAAAATTAGAAGTGTAAAATTTTTTGGATCTTCATGAATGGCTGTTTTTGAGAGAGAAGACGAAGCAGAGAGGAGAAATTATCACAATGATGCAATGAGCGGCATCTACTCCGAGAGGCTCACATTACTCCGCCGGCCAACGACAAACACTGCAGTGCCCGACTAAAGATGAGAGGAAAAGCTTGGCAGGCAGGAGGTCCCATAAATAGAACCGCACCAGGGAGATGTAGCAGAGCTGAAAGTGTTCTTTACTATATGGTCATATAGTATATATATATATATATATATATATATATATATATATATATAAGGACTCCAACTCACCCGTGCCATAGCAAACATGGACTTAGACATATATTCCATCTATCCAGGGGAAAACAACTGTAGTGATATTATTAGACATAGGAGTAGTATTATAGTAGTTATATTCTTGTATATGGGGGGCAGTATTATAGTAGTTATATTCTTGTACATAGGAGCAGTATTATAGTAGTTATATTCTTGTACATAGGAGCAGTATTATAGTAGTTATATTCTTGTACATAGGAGCAGTATTATAGTAGTTATATTCTTGTATATGGGGGGCAGTATTATAGTAGTTATATTCTTGTATATGGGGGGCAGTATTATAGTAGTTATATTCTTGTACATAGGGGGCAGTATTATAGTAGTTATATTCTTGTACATAGGGGCAGTATTATAGTAGTTATATTCTTGTACATAGGAGCAGTATTATAGTAGTTATATTCTTGTATATGGGGGCAGTATTATAGTAGTTATATTCTTGTAATGGGGGGCAGTATTATAGTAGTTATATTCTTGTACATGGGGGCAGTATTATAGTAGTTATATTCTTGTACATAGGAGCAGTATTATAGTAGTTATATTCTTGTACATAGGAGCAGTATTATAGTAGTTATATTCTTGTACATAGGAGTAGTATTATAGTAGTTATATCTTGTACATAGGGGCAGTATTATAGTAGTTATATTCTTGTACATAGGAGCAGTATTATAGTAGTTATATTCTTGTACATAGGGGCAGTATTATAGTAGTTATATTCTTGTACATAGGAGCAGTATTATAGTAGTTATATTCTTGTACATAGGAGTAGTATTATAGTAGTTATATTCTTGTACATAGGGGCAGTATTATAGTAGTTATATTCTTGTACATAGGAGTAGTATTATAGTAGTTATATTCTTGTATATAGGGGGCAGTATTATAGTAGTTATATTCTTATACATAGGAGCAGTATTATAGTAGTTATATTCTTGTACATAGGGGGTATTATAGTAGTTATATTCTTGTACATAGGAGCAGTATTATAGTAGTTATATTCTTGTACACAGGAGGTAGTATTATAGTAGTTATATTCTTGTACATAGGAGGTAGTATTATAGTAGTTATATTCTTGTACATAGGGGCAGTATTATAGTAGTTATATTCTTGTACATAGGAGCAGTATTATAGTAGTTATATTCTTGTACATAGGAGCAGTATTATAGTAGTTATATTCTTGTACATAGGGGCAGTATTATAGTAGTTATATTCTTGTACATAGGAGCAGTATTATAGTAGTTATATTCTTGTACATAGGAGTAGTATTATAGTAGTTATATTCTTGTACATAGGGGCAGTATTATAGTAGTTATATTCTTGTACATAGGAGCAGTATTATAGTAGTTATATTCTTGTACATAGGAGCAGTATTATAGTAGTTATATTCTTGTACATAGGAGCAGTATTATAGTAGTTATATTCTTGTACATAGGAGCAGTATTATAGTAGTTATATTCTTGTACATAGGGGCAGTATTATAGTAGTTATATTCTTGTACATAGGAGCAGTATTATACTAGTTATATTCTTGTACATAGGAGTAGTATTATAGTAGTTATATTCTTGTACATAGGAGCAGTATTATAGTTGTTATATTCTTGTACATAGGAGGTAGTATTATAGTAGTTATATTCTTGTACATAGGAGTAGTATTATAGTAGTTATATTCTTGTACATAGGGGGCAGTATTATAGTAGTTATATTCTTGTACATAGGAGGTAGTATTATAGTAGTTATATTCTTGTACATAGGAGCAGTATTATAGTAGTTATATTCTTGTACATAGGGGGCAGTATTATAGTAGTTATATTCTTGTACATAGGAGCAGTATTATAGTAGTTATATTCTTGTACATAGGAGGCAGTATTATAGTAGTTATATTCTTGTACATAGGAGTAGTATTATAGTAGTTATATTCTTGTACATAGCAGCAGTATTATAGTAGTTACTGTATATTCTTGTACATAGCAGCAGTATTATAGTAGTTATATTCTTGTATATAGGAGCAGTATTATAGTAGTTATATTCTTGTACATAGGAGGTAGTATTATAGTAGTTATATTCTTGTACATAGGAGCAGTATTATAGTAGTTATATTCTTGTACATAGGAACAGTATTATAGTAGTTATATTCTTGTACATAGGAGCAGTATTATAGTAGTTATATTCTTGTACATAGGAGCAGTATTATAGTAGTTATATTCTTGTACATAGGAGCAGTATTATAGTAGTTATATTCTTGTACATAGGAGCAGTATTATAGTAGTTATATTCTTGTACATAGGAGGCAGTATTATAGTAGTTATATTCTTGTACATAGGGGGCAGTATTATAGTAGTTATATTCTTGTACATAGGGAGCAGTATTATAGTAGTTATATTCTTGTACATAGGAGTAGTATTATAGTAGTTATATTCTTGTACATAGGGGGCAGTATTATAGTAGTTATATTCTTGTACATAGGAGCAGTATTATAGTAGTTATATTCTTGTACATAGGAGCAGTATTATAGTAGTTATATTCTTGTACATAGGGGGCAGTATTATAGTAGTTATATTCTTGTACATAGGAGTAGTATTATAGTAGTTATATTCTTGTACATAGGGGGCAGTATTATAGTAGTTATATTCTTGTACATAGGAGCAGTATTATAGTAATTACTTGACACTATGATCTTATGTAACAGTACAGATAACTCAGTATGATCTCACTAGTGTGCCAAATGACAAACCTAAATCTGCTGTATCTGTAACATAATTTTTATGGTAAGCTGGAGCAATAGAAAAATCTATTTTTAAAAAGATATAAATGTTAGATGATGAGATTTTCTGTGTTGTACATTCTCATCTGGGTAATAACGTTGCAGTCTTATCAGGACTCTTCTCACGTTCTTCACTCCATGTGTTTGAATAAAAACAGCAAGCGCCAAATAATTTCCCATGAAAACTAATGGCATCTCTCCAGGCTCATTAGAATCTACAACTAGAAGCTCGGCCGACTGCTTTTATCATCCTGCCAAGGGCACTGGAATTTCACGTGGTCTATTTGGGATAATTGACAACATTGGGGGTGGTTTATTAATAATGCCTAAAGTTAGACAGGATAGAACTGGACCAGACAGGCAGAAACTGCGCCGTAGTCATCTCAGTGATGTACGTTATCTGATAAGTGTGGAGCATATGACTAGACATCTTCCTTCCTTTCTTCCACCTCTTGTCCTGCTCACATTACATCAATATATTGTGCAAAAATAATGTTGCATGCCATTGGTCAATCTGGCACATTTTCCCCTTCTTCTTAGCCACGCCCCCTTTTCTACACCCTTTTAAAAATTGTCTATTAAGACATATAAAGTGTCTCAAGCACATAATACATTCATGTATGGCAGTTTTTGGAACCATTTAAGTGAAACAAAACCAAAATATTCTTCCTCAATTCCTCTGGTTGATTGTCCACTTTGCCAACCACAATGCCCCCTATGCCTGATACAATGCCCCTTATGTCAAATATGAGGCTCCCATGATAGCCAGAAGTCCCTGTGTGTCAGCCACAATGCCCCCTTGACAATACCAGCGCCAATACCCACATGCCTAATCTAAGCTCCTCTCCCTCCTCTTGAACTGGCAAGGTTCATTGTCAAAAAAGTGTATACTATTTGTCCTCCGCTTATTATACTTCGACCGTTGTTCTTGTCATATGAATTAGATATTGAAGAACTATCTCTAGGGTGCCTGACACCTGGGACCCCCCTGATCAGCTGCCATAATATTCCAGCTCAGCTCCTATTCACTTTACCTTGTCACTTACCTTTCAGACAACTTAGTCTCACTTAATAGATCATGCGATTCTGGACCAAAACATAATCACTTTATTTAAAAATGTTGCTGTTTTCTGCCTTAGAAACCTTCTTATTTCCAGCCACTAGGTGTCTCCCTCCTTCCTAATTTGCTGTTCACTCCCTGTTACTAAGGAAGTGAGTGGAGGGGGGAGGGTCAGATCTCTCTTCACAGCCTCTACATGTCTACACACAGGTTTCCCTGCCTGTACACTGCTCAGAGAGGAGTCTGCAGGTTCTCACATCTCACAGTGAGTATAACGAGAGTCTATCTACTTCTGACTAGCTGCTTGTGTTATTGCTGATGGGATGTTAGTCGCTGTCAACAAACAGCTTTCCTAATTGTGCTCAGATCTTTTTTTTTAGCTGCATCATCAGTAGAAGTCGAGTATCCCGGGTCTTCTACAGTATATCAACTTGGGCTTTTCTCAGCTATATGTTTCCTATTTTATAGATAATTCTGGAAAAATCACATGTAAAGAATTCAGTAGTAGTAATAGTGGATGGGGAAGCAGACTGCTCATTATTGTACACACCCCTGTTTTCAGAGAGAAAAGTAAAATGTGCTGCAGCCATACTGGGGCTATTATCAAAAAAAAACTGATAGGAAATCACCTATGATGGTTTACAATATGTGATACAGGAAACCAACAGTAAGCAGGTTAGCTTCAGTTTAGGGATCTTATTATGTTTTTTTTACATCCTAATTTTAGCAGAGGGAGGAGGGGCAATTTTCTATTCATAGCCTCTGCATGTCTACACACAGCTTTCCCTGCCTGTCCACTGTTCTGAGATGAGTCTGCAGCTTCTCAGAGCTCACAGTGGGTGTAAGGAGAGTCTATCTACATCTATCTACTTCTGACTAGCTGCTTGTGTTATTGCTGTTGGAATACTAGTCAATGACAACAAGTCGCTTGTCTGATTATGCACAGATTTTTCCTTTTCTGTGTCTAGGATCTTTTTTTTTTTATTGTCACTGGATCTCCTATAATATGTCCACTTGGGCTTTGATATTACAATTACTCCTGGCAGAATTACATGTAAATAAACCAGTAGTAGTAATAATGGATGGGGAGGGGCACATACCTGCCGCCTCAGAGAAAAATGCAAAATGTGCTGCAGCCATAAAGGGACTGTGAGCAGTAGAAAAACTGATAGGACACCATGTATGAAGGCTTATACAGTCATAGAAGAGACTACCCAGCAAGACCCTGCCGATATTTCAACTTTTGATGAAAATTTAACGGGACCTGGGTGGAAGTATCCCAATCGGTGCAGGTGCCTGGTGTCGGACCCATCTAATTGTCAGTTCAGAGCCCAGGCTATTAGATCTAGAACTATCAGATCCTCAGACTATTTACAAGACACACTATACTAAACCTATATAGAGATCCGCCAACAGTAAATTGTTGATGCTTTCCAGATGGAAGCAGAATTTACTAAAATGTGCAGAGTTAAATCAGTATGAAAAAAGTGATAAAAAATATTATAACAATAAGAAATTATCCATTTTCTAACTTTTTAAACCTAATAATCCACCGTTGTATCAGTGGATTGTAGAACGACAGAGGATTGTCTTCTATTTTACTATAGCCTGGAGGGGATTGTGCAAGGCAGGGAACCCCTCACCACACCTTGTTGTAATTCTAACATAAGTATTCAGTTCCCCTTGATAAATGAATGTAATTCCTGATATAAATCAGAAGATCTCACAATCCCAGTAATCTCTTCTGGCAATCACTCTTACAGAATAAATTAATTTATCGCACTGGAGGGAACAATATTTCAGCTTGTATATTTCAGAGAACAACTATATAAATCCAAGAGGTTATATAACAAGTTGGACCTCATCTGTATTTCTCCAGGAACGCACTAGGGAAAGATTATATCGGGATTATTTTTTTTTTCTTGCTATGACACTAACATGACACTCACAGCACAGCAGCTCCTTCTAGTGGTTGGTTACTATAATTTCAGCCTATAACTGCTTTATACTTGCAGGCCAGGGATATACACTGTCATGTAAGGGTGACGTTAATGGCCATGGCCAGAGGCGTAGCTATAAGAAGTACATCAGTAACAGACACTACCAGGCCCCGAAAACTGAGGAGGTCTCTAACGCCCCATTACAGATTTTTCATTGGGTACCTGAAACTTCAAATTACACCTCTGGCCATGGCTACAAGTTCAATATGAAGTAAGCAAATAATTTCATCATGAAATGTACATCGATAGTGATGCCATAATGTACACACAACTAATACCGCTATACAGACTGTTCACACAACTAATGGTACCATACAGCATATGTACTGTACATAATGCTCCCATACTATAAACATAACTTATAGCTACTATACAGAATACATAAATAATCCTGCCATATAGTACACATATCTAATGCCACCATACTGCATACATAAATTATGATGTCATACTGCGAAGATAACGAATACTGCCATAATGTACACATAACTAAAGCAACCATATAGCATACATAATGCTGCCATACTGTACACATAACTACTGTCATCATACAGTATATTATGTATAAGTAATGGTGTCATATAATGGTCCATATAACTAATGCCACCATACAGGATACATAATGCTGCCATATTGTGCACAAAACTAATGCTACTTTACAACATACATGAAAAATGCTTCTATAGTGTACACATAACGAATGCTAACATACAACATACAGTAAATAAATAATGCTGCCTTATTGTACACATAACTAATGAGCACAGTACAGAATACATAAATATGCTGCTATGCTGTTACAATAAATAATACAGATAATATGCCCATAATAGCCAGGGTGTTCTAATTTCTCCATTAATAGCACTACCATAGTCAGCAGAGATATAAATATATATCTCTATATATATTGTACAATGGTAAGTAAGACACCACAGAAATTCCTTAAGGCAGCGGTCCCCAACCTTATTTGAACCAAGGACCACTTACATGTAGGCCAATTTTCCCGTGGCCCGGCGGGGGGCAAGGTTTTCAGCGGCAAGGCAGGGTTGGGCGATTGGGCAGCTCATAAAAAAACACAATAAAGTGCATATCCATTGATTACTTTTATATATTCCCCTATACTTTATTAAGGGAGATCTCTCCATATCAAGTATAAGTTATTGGTGGTATGGACAGTTCCCTTAATAAAAGCATTGGTAGGGCAGAGGGGGCCCTCATTCATTTAGGGGGGACCATCACTCAGGGGGTACTATTGCTGTAATAGTGCCCCCTTCCCCAGTTAATAACAGCCCCCCCCCCAAGTTAATAAAAGCCCCAAGCGTCTGCAGGCCTACTTCAGCTACAACACACATGAAGCAGCAAGGTAAGCGGGGCCCTGGCTGCTCTGAATCTTCAACATCACCGATGGCATAGTAGTCAGTCACTGGATGTAGTCTACTCCACTAAACCACCTGTACTCCATAGAGGATGGGGCAACAGTGAAGGGAGGGTCTGTGTGTGGATGTTGATGGTAGTAGTTGTCCTTGGTGCACACCTTGTAGTAAGTCTATGGCCTGATGGTGGTTGGAGTGCCCTTGATGTAGGTGTAAGCTTGAGGGAAAAATGAGGAACATTACTGAAGTAAGACATTCTACAAAATGTTGGCTCAAACTAGAGTGCTAGACCCGACCTGAAGCTCCTAGGTCCTAGTAGTAGCTATGAGGTCCATCCAAAAATTCCCCTCACAGTCTCTGTTACACAAACCTCTTCCAAAAAGTGAGCAGAGTAAACAAAAGGTCTCATCTTTATCTTGACTGTAATATTGACACTTGGATGGTTTAGTTGTGAACCCACGGGGACACTACAATTCATATTGGGTAGTTGCACTACAGGACGCTCTCCCATTACCCACCACTATACCAGTGATGTGCCACCAACGTATATTCTGAGACAACCCTTCTACACAATGATGCTTCATTAAGTGACGGTATCTTATCTCAGTATGCTATATCATCACTGCACAGCACTTTTTGGCTACTGGAGGTTGAACATTTTTTGCTTTAGCCCACCAGGCCCTCATGCCTCTGAGGCGATGTCTCCTGATCAATTCTGTCAAGTCTATCGAGCCCCACCCCAGGCCACCACGATCCCAGCCCTACTCCACTCACTTTTCTCAAAAGTGGCGAGCAGATTGGAAATTGAATATAGTGACATGTTTTTGTCAAATTTTTATAGAACACCTCCAAAAACTGCTACATTTACACCAGCAAACTGACGTGGTAACTTTAATAAATTACCCCCAACATTAGTGCAGTGGCAAATTTATATCATTCTCTCTTGAATCTAAAAAACATATACAGATGCCTTAGTAGCAGCTTACTGTCTGATGAAGGAAGCTAGTACTTCCAAAATCTTACCATCAAATATACTCCGTTAGCCTCTAAAAGGTAGCGCCTGATTTCTTCACTATTCCATAAAAGGCATAAGTATAGTAGTTATATTCTTGTACATAGGAGCAGTATTATAGTAGTTATATTCTTGTACATAGGAGCAGTATTATAGTAGTTATATTCTTGTACATAGGAGTAGTAGTATAGTAGGTATATTCTTGTACATAGGGGGCAGTATTATACTAGTTATATTCTTGTACATAGGAGCAGTATTATAGTAGTTATATTCTTGTACATAGGGGCAGTATTATAGTAGTTATATTCTTGTACATAGGAGCAGTATTATAGTAGTTATATTCTTGTACATAAGAGCAGTATTATAGTAGTTATTCTTGTACATAGGGGCAGTATTATAGTAGTTATATTCTTGTACATAGGAGCAGTATTATAGTAGTTATATTCTTGTACATAGGAGGTAGTATTATAGTAGTTATATTCTTGTACATAGGAGCAGTATTATAGTAGTTATATTCTTGTACATAGGAGCAGTATTATAGTAGTTATATTCTTGTACATAGGAGGTAGTATTATAGTAGTTATATTCTTGTACATAGGGGCAGTATTATAGTAGTTATATTCTTGTACATAGGAGGTAGTATTATAGTAGTTATATTTTTGTACATAGGGGGCAGTATTATAGTAGTTATATTCTTGTACATAGGAGGTAGTATTATAGTAGTTATAGTCTTGTACATAGGAGCAGTATTATAGTAGTTATATTCTTGTAAATAGGAGCAGTATTATAGTAGCTATATTCTTGTACATAGATTCAGTATTATAGTAGTTATATTCTTGTACATAGGAGCAGTATTATAGTAGTTATATTCTTGTACATAGGAGCAGTATTATAGTAGTTATATTCTTGTACATAGGGGGCAGTATTATAGTAGTTATAGTCTTGTACATAGGAGCAGTATTATAGTAGTTATATTCTTGTACATAGGAGCAGTATTATGGTAGTTATATTCTTGTACATAGGAGCAGTATTATAGTAGTTATATTCTTGTACATAGGAGTAGTATTATAGTAGTTATATTCTTGTACATAGGAGTAGTATTATAGTAGTTATATTCTTGTACATAGGAGAAGTATTATAGTAGTTATATTCTTGTACATAGGGGGCAGTATTATAGTAGTTATATTCTTGTACATAGGAGGTAGTATTATAGTAGTTATATTCTTGTACATAGGAGAAGTATTATAGTAGTTATATTCTTGTATATAGGGGGCAGTTTAGTAGTACATATATTCTTTTATATAGGGGGCAGTATTATAGTAGTTATATTCATGTACCTATAAGGTAAACAGTACATCTTATGGTCTGAGGTGTCCTATTAGCAGTGACATATGGCGGCTACCGTCTCAGTATATACATCCACTTACAGGCTTGTAATGTTTCTTTAATGACTATCTCTGCAGCTTCTGTTCTTGTGAGTTTGGTCTCAGTTCTCAGGATTGCGGATCAGTAATATTTTATGTATTATCCTCTTTTCAGCACTCGGCTAATCTACCAGAATTTACATTTTAACACTTAGAGCTTCACTTGAGATGTCAGTGGAACTTGCATTATCCGTCCTTTAATGTACAGTGTAAACTCTGACACTTGGGATCTCTCATCTACCAAACACTGGATCTCAATTTCCTGTAGGATTAGAGCAGCTGTTTAGCACACAGGTGGTTGCGGGTCTGAGTAATGACAATGACCCCCAATCTCCGCTACATTTACAAACTGGATTTAGTGTCTGAAGCAATTAGGATATGTTGATATGGGAAAATGGGAGGTTTATCATCTGTCAATTATTGATTTTCAGCCATCAAGCATGGGATCAGCTGTCATCCTTGTTCCCTGTCCATCATTGCCCATTATCTGTCAGTCATCATTGTCAAGTGTCAGTCATTCATCTGTGGTATCATCTCCCAGTCTTATACGAGAGTCTCCTACTTAGTGGTCATCAGGGCTGGACATCTCAGCCTCAGCGGGGCTCTTTGCGGCGCAAGTCATGCAGCAGCAGCGTATTTTTCTAAAAGCCATTGCAGCAAAAAGCACCTGAAATTGGTTGGATTTGCTGTGGCAACCCCTGCCGGAGTCGCTGTAGGTCTTTGGTAGCCTTCAGCCACTTTGCTTTCAGTTGCAGCATGTGAATGAGATTTGTAGTGCAGCTACTGTAGATGGCAGTGGGTTAGCTGCTTGCAAGTTTGCAGTATAGCAGTATAATGACCACCATTTTCCTGCACACAGTTTAATGGCTCCCTTTTCCCCCACGCAATATAATGGCCTTATTTGCCTACATATAGTATAATGCCCTCCCCCACATATACAGCATAACAACCCCCCTTTGCCTCCACACAATTCCATGAACCCCCTATGCCTCCACATAATATAATGGCCTCCTTTTGCACCTTCACAGGTTAATAGCCTCATATACCCTACAAAGTATAATGGCTTCTTTTGCCCCCACATAGTATGACTCTATATCCTCCCCTAAAGTATAATGGCCTCCTTTTGCTTTTACACAGTTCAATGATCTCTTTTGCCCCCACACAATATAATAAACCTCTTTTACCCATATACACAGTGCAATGGCACCCATATGCTCCCACAAAGTATAATGGCCCCCTTTTGCCCTCACACATTATAATGACCCTCTATGTTTTCAAGCTTTGTTGCCAGAGTCATGGGGGGAGCAAGCAATGAATGAATCATTACTCCCCACTTGTATCTCCACAGACTCCCTACCCCTTCATTGTTCCATATCACCATGTGATCACTAGAGCAGGGAAGGGGTAGGGAGTTAGAGGAGATAAGCGTGGTGAGTAATGCTGAAGTTTAGACTCACCTATCGCTTCCCGACCATTAGCAATGCAATGATCGCTTCCATCTTTTTTGATGGAAGCGTTCTTTATCGACTCTCAGATGCTATGGGCTCTGGCACTTGTCTAGGATGGTTGGTGGTCATGCTACTGATAACTGGTGGCCATGGCTACTGGTCATGCTACTGATAACTGGTGGCCATGGCTTCTGGTCATGCTACTGATAACTGGTGGCCATGGCTACTGGTCATGCTACTGATAACTGGTGGCCATGGCTACTGGTCATGCTACTGATAACTGGTGGCCATGGCTTCTGGTCATGCTACTGATAACTGGTGGCCATGGCTACTGGTCATGCTACTGATAACTGGTGGCCATGGCTACTGGTCATGCTACTGATAACTGGTGGCCATGGCTACTGGTCATGCTACTGATAACTGGTGGCCATGGCTACTGGTCATGCTACTGATAACTGGTGGCCATGGCTTCTGGTCATGCTACTGATAACTGGTGGCCATGGCTACTGGTCATGCTACTGATAACTGGTGGCCATGGCTACTGGTCATGCTACTGATAACTGGTGGCCATGGCTACTGGTCATGCTACTGATAACTGGTGGCCATGGCTACTGGTCATGCTACTGATAACTGGTGGCCATGGCTTCTGGTCATGCTACTGATAACTGGTGGCCATGGCTTCTGGTCATGCTACTGATAACTGGTGGCCATGGCTTCTGGTCATGCTACTGATAACTGGTGGCCATGGCTTCTGGTCATGCTACTGATAACTGGTGGCCATGGCTACTGGTCATGCTACTGATAACTGGTGGCCATGGCTACTGGTCATGCTACTGATAATAATAATAATAGTCCTTTAATAGTCCCACAGTGGGGAAATTCCCGATTACATATATATCCAGTTCAGGGGCATAGATAAGAGAGGGTTGGCAGGGAATGTGTTTATGGTGCTGGGTGCCAGGATTAGGGGGCTACCATCAGGCTCCATTGCCTTGGCCAAGTTTCGTCAATACAGGGCTAGGGCAACAAACTAAATCTTTGCCTTGGGTGAAGAAAAGCCTATCTGTGACTCTGCTTTCTGCCCTGGGGGGGGGCGGGTGAGGCAAGGCATGGGGGGTGGTTTAGGGGTGGGGCTTTGGTCATATGGGGGCGGGGTTATACACTAAACAGTGCTGTAGACCGGGGCATGCTGGCGGGACCTCGGTGTACAGCGCTGTAGGGCCATTAGCTAGGCTACGAGCAACAACACTGTGGACAGATCGCCGACCTGCCCCACATAATGTGCTGGGAGCCGCGTTTACCGAGGCCAGCCCACCGCCCTGCGGACCGGCAGAAGACCCCCAACGGCCTGGTCCTGGTCCGCGGACCGGTGGTTGGGGACCCCTGCTGTAGATAATATCATATATCTGTGTCTGTCCTTCTCCTCCTCCCCTCTCCCCTCTCCATAGAATTGATTGCAAACTGATACTGCTCAGTTACCAGATACAATTACCTTATGGGGGGCTATAGCAGTGGCCATATTCCTTGTCACCAATTTTTCCCAGTCTTCTGAATCACACATATCATGTGAGAAGCCTTATCATGCAGTGATATGGGATCTTATGTTGTCACCCAGCTTTTCCTGACTCCTGAATGATTAATGTCTCCTATTTTCTAGCAATATAGGATCAGAAAATACATTAATAGTAAAAATTGTCTTACAATGATGGCCATTTTGCTTGTCACCCAGCTTTTCCAGGCTCCTGTATGACAAATTTCCATTATCACACAGTGATATTTGGTCTGTGGATACATCATTGTATTACTAGGTAAAATTACATTTTACTTAGAGGTGAGGGATTCATCCAGCTTTCCGAGAAAAGGATATGACAGTATAGGACGTATAGGATATTTATTCGATGCTATGTAAATTGTCTTCGTTTTAACCTTTTAATCCCTGAGTCAGTTTGGAGAGCTCATCTTCCAGTAAGAGGCCTCGCTCCACTCCTGCTGTGATGACTGAAGAGAAGCCATGCCGCAGATCAGATAGTCGCCTAAGCCACTAAGCCTGCGGGAATCCTGCCCTCTGCCTGTTTAACCAACACAAGAGGCTCTGAATATAAAACACGGCAATCAGCGGCACTCAGCCACCGCCGCTGCCACCGCCGCCGCCACAATGACTCCAAATCACTTACGCTCTCTAAGTACTTCATCTATTTCAGCTTTCTTAAATTTATCCTCTGATATCAACCCAGTCTCCGAGGAGTCAAATCCTCCCGAGAGGCTCCTCTTCTTTCACATCAACCCTGAGACAATGGTTTAATATCAAAAAATTGTATATTACATTGTGTGGACCTGATATTGAGGGTTATTGGGGGGGTGGTCCCCATTGCTGTACCCCAAAAATGGCTGCAGCTTCAATATAGCAAGGATAGGTCATCAATACCAGTTTGGCAGGGTGTGAGTTTCATGGGGCTGAGCTGCAGTACCATGCACAGCCACTATGCTGTGCTCGATAAGTAGTGAAGAGACTGCAGCACTTGTCCAACCGCTACTCCTAAGAAGGGGTATAACTTGAGGGGGTGCAGAGAGTACAGTCACATCTGGGTCCAGGAGTCTTAGGGGGTCCATAAGGTGTCTCTTCCCAATATAAGGGGTACAGTACTATAAGCAATACTTTATAGCTGGTGGCCTGGTACAGATTTTTTTTTTAAGATTCTGAGGCCTTGGAGCTTCATGTTACAGCTAAGATCCTAAGGATAGGTCATCATTATTTTGGTTCCAGATTTATGCCAGAAAACTGTCATGAAACCTGTATATTATATATATAAAGAAACCACACGGCGCATCCAAGGGGCCATTAAACTGACCATAAATTATAGACTATATCCATCTGTTTACAATGCCGTATTTATTTCATATAACTGTTCTATTCATGGAAAAGAGTGATAGAGAAAGATAACATAGACATGAGATAGATAGATAGATAGATAGATAGATAGATATGAGATAGATAGATATGAGATAGATAGATATGAGATAGATAGATAGATAGATATGAGATAGATAGATATGAGATAGATAGATAGTTAGATAGATAGATATGAGATAGATAGATATGAGATAGATAGATAGATATGAGATAGATAGATATGAGATAGATAGATAGATAGATATGAGATAGATAGATATGAGATAGATAGATATGAGATAGATATGAGATAGATAGATAGATAGATAGATAGATAGATAGATAGATAGATAGATAGATGAGTTAGATAGATATGAGAGAGAGAGATAGATATGAGATAGATAGATAGTTAGATATGAGATCGATAGATAGATAGATAGATAGATATGAGATATATAGATAGATAGATAGATAGATATGAGATAGATAGATAGATATGAGATAGATAGATAGATATGAGATAGATAGATAGATAGATATGAGATAGATAGATAGATAGATAGATAGATAGATATGAGATAGATAGATATGAGATAGATATATATGAGATAGATAGATAGATAGATATGAGATAGATAGATATGAGATAGATAGATAGTTAGATAGATAGATATGAGATAGATAGATAGATAGATAGATAGATAGATATGAGATAGATAGATATGAGATAGATAGATATGAGATAGATAGATATGAGATAGATAGATATGAGATAGATAGATAGATAATGAGAGAGAGAGAGAGATATGAGATAGATAGATAGATATGAGATAGATAGATAGATAGATAGATATGAGATAGATAGATATGAGAGAGAGAGATAGATATGAGATAGATAGATAGTTAGATATGAGATAGATAGATATGAGATATATAGATAGATAGATAGATAGATATGAGATAGATAGATAGATATGAGATAGATAGATAGATAGATAGATAGATATGAGATAGATAGATAGAAAGATATGAGATAGATAGATATGAGATAGATACTGTAGATATGAGATAGGTAGATATGAGATACATAGATAGATAGATAGATAGATAGATGTTTCTATTTCTATATGCCCTTTTGCTGTGCACAGAGTGCAGCTGCAGTTTTTGAACCTGTATATTGCCATGGTGGTTAGCACCTGTTCACATTGGGATGTGCTGTCTAAATTTTATTTTGTGTATTTGATAGAACGATAGATAGATATGAGATAGATGGATATATACGAGATAGATAGATAGATAGATAATGAGATAGATAGCTATGAGATAGATAGATAGATATGAGATAGATAGATAGATATGAGATAGATAGATATGAGATAGATAGATAGATAGATAGATATGAGATAGATAGATAGATAGATAGATAGATAGATAGATAGATAGATATGAGATAGATAGCTATGAGATAGATAGATAGATAGATAGATATGAGATAGATAGATAGATATGAGATAGATAGATATGAGATAGATAGATAGATAGATAGATAGATAGATATGAGATAGATATGAGATAGATAGATAGATATGAGATAGATAGATAGATAGATATGAGATAGATAGATAGATAGATATGAGATAGATAGATAGATAGATAGATAGATAGATATGAGATAGATAGATAGATAGATAGATAGATAGATAGATATGAGATAGATAGATAGATAGATAGATATGAGATAGATAGATATGAGATAGATAGATAGATATGAGATAGATAGATAGATAATGGATATATAAGAAAGCTGGCCTGTAGAAAGTATTTATCCTCTTTTCGTTTACATCATGCAGAATATAGAAGGAGAACAACAAGCTTTAATCTCTTGGCTCCTGTGCACATGTTCCCATTTGACAGTGATGTCCCATCTTCATAGTAAATATGAGACAGTATCAGAGCTGAGACTTCAAAGCCGGGCGCACTACATCACTAAGGCACAAACAGCTCATGTAAATCTCTTGATGCTTCCCTAATTCTACAGAAAGTACCGGCACAAATGCACAATAATCACTTGGCTCCTTTGTTCCCTATTTACCACCAGGAGCTGTGATCAGTAAGAACCTGAAGATGAAAGTCATCCTGATGTAAACCAGAAGCCCGACCACTGGTATCACCAACTAAGAGGATCGCAGCAGCGATAAAAATGCAAAGTCCAGGCAAATGCCCCGCTATCTACATCTTTACATGTTCCATAAAACAACAAAGTATGTGCACCCGGGATTCATTATAAAGTGGAGATGCAATCTACAAGACAAAAACTAGCATTAGATGTTGTTGTCTATGATATCAATGTATGATGTCACTGTAAGGCCAAAGAGGGGTTTCTAAAAAGGTCCCTGGCCATGGCAGATATGGTAAAATGCCCAACCACCCCTTGAATCCTCTCACCACTAACTTTATATACATACACATGTGGACAAAATTGTTGGTCCCCTCCCTCGTTTAATGAAAGAAAACCCCACAATGGTCACAGAAATAACTTGAATCTGACAAAAGTAATAATATATAAAAATTCTATGAAAATGAACAAATGAAAGTCAGACATTGCTTTCCAACCAGGCTTCAACAGAATTTTTTTAACTTAATATTTAGTTGCACAACCTTTTGAGGCAATCCCTGCAATCAAACGATTCCTGTAACTGTCAATGAGACTTCTGCACCTCTCAGCAGGGATTTTGGCCACTCCTCATGAGCAAACTGCTCCAGCTGTCTCGGGTGTGAAGGGTGCCTTTTCCAGACGGCATGTTTCAGCTCCTTCCAAAGATGCTCAATAGGATTTAGGTCAGGGCTCATAGAAGGCCACTTCAGAATAGTCCAATGTTTTCCTCTTAGCCATTCTTGGGGGTTTTTAGCTGTGGTTTGGGTCATTATCCTGTTGCAAGACCCATGACCTGTGACTGAGACCAAGCTTTCTGACACTGGGCAGCACATTTCTCTCTAGAATCCCTTGATAGTCTTGAGATTTCATTGTACCCTGCACAGATTCAAGACACCCTGTGCCAATGCAGCAAAGCAGCCCCAGAACATAACAGAGCCTCCTCCATGTGTCACAGTAGGGACAGTGTTCTTTTCAAGATATGCTTCATTTTTCCGTCTGTGAACATAGAGCTGATGTGCCTTGCCAAAAATTTAGATTTTTGTCTCATCTGTCCATAGGACATTCTCCCAGAAGCTTTGTGGCTTGTCAACATGTAGTTTTATATATTATTACTTTTGTCAGATTCAAGTTATTTCTGTGACCATTGTGGGTTTTTCTTTCATTAAACGAGGGGGACCAACAATTTTGTCCACGTGTGTATATATATATATAGGGTGGTTTCAGTGTTATTGATAGTATATACCGTAATATCCTTAGTGATTTAGAGGTTAAAATATATGGTAGCTTAGGACAGTGAAGAGTAATACCTAATATATCTGAAAGATTAGGGTGGTTATGTAATATCTGATATGCCAGGTGCTCTAGTGTGAATTGTATCAATGCCTAATATCCCTGAAGATCTAGGGTGATTATGTATTAATATGTAATATCCCAGGAGGTCTAGAGTATGTGTATATAGAATATACATTATGTATTAAAATGTAATATCCCAGGAGGGCTAGTGTGATTATGTACTAATGTCCCAGGAGGTCTAGAGTGATTATGTAGTAATAGCTAATGCCCTAGGAGGTCTAGAGTGATTATGTAGTAATAGCTAATGCCCTAGGAGGTCTAGAGTGATTATGTAGTAATAGCTAATGCCCTAGGAGGTCTAGAGTGATTATGTACTAATATCTAATAACCCAAGTGGTCTAGTGGGTTTATGTATTAATAACCACCTTAGATCTCCTGGTATATAAGGTAAGTTTTAATATCTAATATCTCAGGTGATAGATCTAGAATGATTATGTGCTAATATCTAATACCCCAGGTAGTCTAGTGGGATTATGTATTAGTATCTAATATCCCAGGTGGTATAAGTTTGATATGCACTTATACCTAATATCCCTGGTGGTCTAGAGTACTTATGTATTAATATCTAATATCCCTGGTGGTCTAGTGTAGTTATGTATTAACTAAATAACTGTATAACTAAATAACTGTATAACTGTAGTTATGTAAAGGTAGTCTATCATCGGAACCCAGAATATCAACCCAACCCTGCAGATAGATAGGTTATGGTCACCTGAATCACTGTTTTTCCCTTGTGAATTGCTACATCGGTTTCTGAAATATCACAGTTTTGTCCATATGCAAATGAGATCTTTGGAGCAATGAGGACATTGCCATTGTTCCAAATAGGTATGCGAAAACGCAATTGTTGCTGTATTATTCTTTTTTACACATTGGGGCAAATTTGCTAATACTTTATTATTAAGACAGTAGAAACTTAGACTAGACAGTAAAGATGGGCTAAATTTATCACAGTGGCTGAGGCCTGTTGGTTGGCTTTGAAAAATTTCCAAAATTTGCCCTCCGTGGGGCAACTTAAGCAACACTTAATTTCTTGCTACACTACGCCCCTTGTCGAAAGGGCAAAAAAATTGTCTAACACAATAAATGTGCTACATTGGGTCCCACATAAGGTCATAAGACATTTGTACCTTTGATGATGTCACAGTCATGTGACCAATCACAGAGATGGAGCTTGTACAATAGCTTCTTGTATGGTAGAATCTATGCAGGGCTGTCTGTAGGGGGAAGAACATGGAGGTAGTAGTACTAAGTATGGAGGGAAAGATAGATGCTGAAAAGCTGAGTGTGGGGGGAATGGAGATAGCTGAGCTGTGGGTGTTGACATGAAGGCAGCAGATCTGAGTGTATGGAGGGAACATGCTGTATGCAGGAAGATAACATGAAGGTAGCAGAATTGTGGGAGTACAGGGGGAGCATGGAGGTAACATAGCTGCGGGTGTGAAGAACATAGAAAGAACATAGAAAGCTGTGAAAGAGAGCTGTGTGTATAGGTAATGTGGATGTAGCAGAGCCATGTGTGTAGGAAATGTGAATGTAGTAAAGCTGTGTGTGTGTGTGTGTGTGTGTGTGTGTGTGTGTGTGTGTGTGTGTGTGTGTGTGAAAGGAAGAATAAGCTGAACAGGGGCAGCATACAGCTGAAAAGCATAATGGGGGCTAAATATAACTGACTTTTTTTAATGGGACTAAGTACAGTATAGTGGAGAGGGGGGGTCCCGAACAAAAGTCTCACCTGAAATGGGGTCCCACTTTTAAAAAAAATTTGAGAACCGATGTTCTAGATTATCAAATACTAGATAAAAGGAATGTCCCTGTATGCAGGTTTCCCTGAATGTTACTGATTATATATTACACAGTCAGGACTACAAGCCCCAGCATGCAGGAATTAGCAGCTTTTTAGCTAGGGTTCTCCATCGTGAGCTGGGCGCCTTGTGTATTCACCTTCCTGAATGTGTGACTAGTATCAGGTTATCAATCAGGCAGGGAAGGATGTTGGCGGTAAACATCAGAATGTGACATTTCCCAGAAGTTCCAGACCGTGATAGACAGACAAAATATTCTGCCCGAACAAAACCCCTGCTTATAGCGCCCCACCGCATGAAATATTAGATCCCACACATGCCAGCGACAGGGCAGCTACACACGTTAGCACCGCAGTACTAATCAGTTTGGTAATATTGTTAGCTGGCCCTGGTGAAAGAAACCAAAGACATGCTGTAAATCCCGGGCAACATGTGGCGCTCGCACTGCCTTATCCTGTAGAACATCATCCTAACTAGATGTGATGTCAACCAACAGCTACACCCGGCACAGCTAGTATACTGTTCACTATATATGTAGATATTCTTATGGATAAATATCTAGATACATAAAACAGATAGATAGATGGACAGACATAAGATAAATCAATAGATAGATATATACACATGAGATTAATACATACACTGTGTTCCAAATTATTATGCAAATAATATGTTCTCATATTTTCCAAAATTACCTATATGAATTGCAGTCATTGTAATTTTCCAGTCTTCAACTATTCGAGTATAATTGAAAGGTTTTTGAACAAACTGCCTATGATAACAGTATATTTAAAAAAAAAAAAAAAACACTCAAAATGCATGTTCTAAATTATTATGCACAGCAGAATTTGCAACCTTTTCATTTTTATAAAGAACAAAAAATATGTCATTGTGAAATTCTAAGCATTAGCAGGTTATTACAAACTGAAATCAAACCGTTTTCAAGCCAAAACTTTATTCGAGGTGATGTTACATTTGCACATAGGACCCCTTGTTCGAAAGAAGCTTCTGAACTCTCTCGCCCATTGAATTTGTCAGTTTTTGGATGGTTTCTGCTTCAATTGTTTTGCATGAGGACAGAATACCCTTCCAGAGCTGTTGCTTAGATGAGAACTGCCTCCCGCCATCATAGACACTCCTTTTGATGATGCTCCAGAGGTTCTCAATGTGGTTGAGGTCAGGGGAGCATGGGGGCCACACCATAAGTTTGTCCCCTTTTATGCCCATAGCAGCCAGAGATGCAGATGTGTTATTTGCAGCATGAAAATGATCTTTCTGCGGAATGCTTGGTTCTTCTTCTTGAACCATGGCAGGAAGTGCTGTTTGAGAAACTCCACATACATTATGGAGTTCATCTTTACCCCTTCAGGAATCCTAAAGGGGCCGACAATCTCTCTCCCCATGATTCCAGCCCAAAACATTACTCCACCTCCTCCTTGTTGGCGCTGTAGCCGTGTTTGCATGGGGTGTCCATCAACAAGCCATCCTCCACTCCATCCATCTGGACCATCGAGCGTTGCACGGCACTCATCGGTCTTCATGTATTGTTTGGCCCACTGGAGCCGTTTCTGCTTGTGTGCAGTGGATAGAGGAGGTCGACAGGATGGCTTACGCACAGCTGCAAACCTCTGAAGGACCCTGCATCTTGTTGTTCGGGGGGACGTTGGAGGCACCAGCAGCTTCAAAAACTTGTCTGCTGCTATGACAAGGTATTTTTGAAGCTGCTCTTTTAACCTGACGTAATTGCCTGTTGGAAAGAGTCCTCAATTTTCCCTTATCAGCACGCACACGTGTGTGCTGTGAATCAGCTACATACTTCTTGATTGTGCGATGATCACCATGAAGTGTCTTGGCAATGTTGATTGTAGTCATGTCTTGACCTAAACACTCCACAATTTGTTGCTTCTCAGCAGCCGACACATCCTTTTTCTTTCCCATTTTGGCTGAAAATGTAGGCTGCTTAATAATGTGGGACAGCGTTCTTAAGTAGTCTTGCCTTTAATTGGACACACCTGCCAAACTAATTAGCACAGGTGTCTGCAATTGCTTTCAGTGATATAAAGAGCCCTGACACACATCACCATCAATGAGTTTAACTGACAAACAAAAAAATTCTTACCTTATCACTCCCAAACACTTTTTGCATAATAATTTGGAACACAGTGTAGATAATAGATACTAGATAGATATGAGATAAATAGATAGATAGATAGATAGATAATGAGATAAATATATATATATATATATATATATATATATATATATATAGATAGATAGATAGATAGATAGATAGATATGAGATAGATAGATAGATATGAGATAGATAGATAGATAGATGAGATAGATAGATAGATATGAGATAGATAGATGAGATAGATAGATAGATATGAGATAGATAGATAGATAGATAGATAGATAGATATGAGATAGATAGATATGAGATAGATAGATAGATAGATAGATATGAGATAGATAGATAGATAGATAGATATAGAGATAGATAGATAGATAGACATAAGATAAATAGATAGATAATATACATGTGATTAATACATAGATAGATAGATAGATATGAGATAGATATGAGATAGATAGATAGACATGCGATAGATAGATAGACATGCGATAGATGTCTATCTCTCATATCTATCTATCTCATATCTATCTCATATCTATCTATCTATCTATCTATCTATGTCATATCTATCTATCTATCTATACTATCTATCTCTATCTATCTATCTATCTATCTCATCTATCTATCTATCTATCTCTACTATCTATCTATCTATCTCATATCTATCTATCTATCTATCTATCTATCTATCTATCTACCTACTATCTATCTATCTCATATCTATCTCATATCTATCTATCTATCTCATATCTATCTATCTCTTATCTATCTATCTATCTATCTATCTATCTATCTATCTATCTATCTATCTATCTATCTATCTATCTATCTATCTATATCTATCTATCTATCTATCTCTCTATCTATCTATCTATCTATCTATCTATCTATCTATGTCATATCTATCTATCTCATATCTATTTAGATAGATATAGATAGATATATGATAGATATGAGATACATAAATAGATAGGCATGAAATAGATAGATAGACATGAGATAAAATAGACATTAGATAGATAGATAGATAGATAGATAGATAGATATGAGATAAAATAGACATTAGATAGATAGATAGATAGATAGATAGATAAATCCCACACCACTTAACCATTCACTGGCCACAGCAGTGACTTCATACAGTAAATGGCTGAGCGGGCATTTCTTATGTGTTCCGACAGGACCAGGATACTCACTATAACCCCGGGCTACATCAGAACAAGAGCTGTAGGAAATCAATAAGCCGAGTACTGCTTTTTTTTTAAAATTTCTTAGCTGCAATACCAGACACAGCCTATGGGCAAGGGTGGTGCTATTTATGGAGAAAAAAAAAGCCGTTCTTTTGAGTCTTCTACAACCCTATCACTGCGGCATCCCAGATAATATACGGCATTCTAAAAGTAGTAACTTCTCCCAGGCCAATGGCAGACATACCGCAACCCTTCATTAAATATAGAATCCCGCTGACCCTTTAAACTTTTCGCCTAATCCATGAAGTGGCTTTTAGAGGGCTGAAATCCTGCCTAAGCCGCGCTGCAGCATCTGCGGTCCGCTGCCTGTAATTAGCGCTTTAATATTGTTAACGTGGCAGGGCGCTCGCCTGTGCCCACTTGACTGCCGCTAACTTTAATGACATTTCAGGCTCCAGTGAGCAGGGCTGAACTTGGCAGCGCCTACGGAGAGCCGGATAAATTGGGCTGGTGCCTCAGCCAGGGCGACCTCCGTCCAAACCAGCGGCCGGCGCACAATGACTGCAGAATATCATTGAGGGCTGGAAGAGATATTTATCTAGTGAATGAAACCGCTTTGTGTTATGTCAGCATTATACTCGTCCTCCGGCCCACACTCCTTCTGGTTTGGCTCCCTCTGCCTAGGCCGATTTCTAGCCAAATTGACGTGGCTGCTCAAAATCTTAAAGACGGACTCAGCAGAGCCAAACTTGTGTGATGTAGTAGAGCTGAGTTTGTCAAGAGCTGAACTGGTCACGTGATAACACATTAGTGACTGGGTGGCAGCTCCGCGGGGCCTCGTAGGCTGCAGTAGACAGGGGTGTACATAAGCTGCGTAACTATAGGGGTGCAGAGGCAGCAGATGATACCGGGCCCTTGAGACTGAGGGGGCCCAAAGACCTTTTTACAACAGTATTATTGATAGTACATGATAAGTGAGGGCTCCATTACATAGTTTGGGGTGCAAGATTAAGTTACGACTCTGGCGCCAGGCACGAGGCCACATGGACACCCTTCAACTCTGCTGCTCCTAACACACTCAGCTCTTCTACATCATACAAGCATGGCTCTGCTGGGTCCACATTTAACAAAACAGCGCCACACCTGTCTGCAGCTTGTATGTGGTATTGCAAGTCAGCCCTATTCAGTCTAAGGGATCTGGCGCTACGTTCACACACTAGCATTGGGGTGTCCGTTGTTCTGATCCATCAGAGGTGTGAATGAAGTCTAACCCTGTACCAAGTAAATTTTGCAATCTAAAAGACTCTAAAAGTCTCTGAGGCAGGATATTGCAGCTCCCACTCATTGTTATTACCACTGGGCACCTGTTCTTCTACAGGAGACATTATCAGTATGGCCAGCAGGTGGCAGCATCAGATATACATGTGATGAGTGCAGGTTATACAATCTTTTTAGTGCACTGTATAGCGGTATTATTTTATACACTATAGTGATATTATAGGCAGTGTTGTGTTATTTGGCACATTTTGGGTATACTAGAGGGGGCACAACCTGTGTGGCTGAGATCGTCAGGACACGGGCGTGCTTGTGTATAATATGATGGTCACTACAGGTAGAACAACCTGCGCCAGTTAATCCAGTTAAAAAAAAATAATGTACCCATCAGATTTTTTGTCACAGACAGTGGGAATCTTTAGGGTATCCCTCTATCAGCCCTACATACTGTACTGTATATCAGATACTTGTGAGTGCCCCCTACAGTCTCTTCTATGTCACAGAGGAAAGGAGAGGCGAGGAGCGGGACAGGGGCAGGAAAGTACTAATGGTGCGCTGTACGAAGGGAAATATGGAGCTGGCACTGTTTAGAGGCGCTGTTCTGGGAATTTTGGAGCTGGCACTATGTGGCTAGCACTGTTGTGGTAGAACAGTGTGGCTTGCATGGTTATGGGGGAACTGTGGGACTGGCACTGTTATAGGGAAATTGTGGGGTTAGCACTGTTATAGGTAAATTATGGGGATAGCACTGTTATAGGGAAATTGTGGGGATAGCACTGTTATAGGGAAATTGTGGGGTTAGCACGGTTATAGGGAAATTATGGGGTTAGCACTGTTATAGGGAAATTGTGGGGTTAGCACTGTTATAGGTAAATTATGGGGATAGCACTGTTATAGGGAAATTGTGGGGATAGCACTGTTATAGGGAAATTGTGGGGTTAGCACTGTTATAGGGAAATTGTGGGGTTAGCACTGTTATAGGGAAATTGTGGGGTTAGCACGGTTATAGGGAAATTATGGGACTAGCACTGTTATAGGGAAATTGTGGGGTTAGAACGGTTATAGGGAAATTATGGGGTTAGCACTGTTATAGGGAAATTGTGGGGTTAGAACGGTTATAGGGAAATTATGGGGATAGCACTGTTATAGGGAAATTGTGGGGTTAGCACGGTTATAGGGAAATTTGGGGATAGCACTGTTATAGGGAAATTATGGGGTTAGCACGGTTATAGGGAAATTGTGGGGTTAGCACTGTTATAGGGAAATTGTGGGGTTAGCACGGTTATAGAGAAATTGTGGGGTTAGCACTGTTATAGGGAAATTGTGGGGTTAGCACTGTTATAGGGAAATTGTGGGGTTAGCACTGTTATAGGGAAATTGTGGGGTTAGCACTGTTATAGGGAAATTGTGGGGTTAGCACTGTTATAGGGAAATTGTGGGGTTAGCCTGTTATAGGGAAATTGTGGGGTGCACTGTTATAGGGAATTGTGGGGTTAGCACTGTTATAGGAATTGTGGGGTTAGCACTGTTATAGGGAATTGTGGGGTTAGCACTGTTATAGGGAAATTATGGGGATAGCACTGTTATAGAGAAATTGTGGGGTTAGCACTGTTATAGGGAAATTGTAGGGTTAACACTGTTATAGGGAAATTGTGGGGTTAGCACTGTTATAGGGAAATTGTGGGGTTAGCACGGTTATAGAGAAATTGTGGGGTTAGCACTGTTATAGGGAAATTGGGGGGATGGCACTGTTAAAGGGTATTGTGGGTTAACACTGGTATAGGGAAATTGTGGGGTTAGCACTGTTATAGAGAAATTGTGGGGTTAGCACTGTTATAGAGAAATTGTGGGGTTAGCACTGTTATAGGGAAATTGTAGGGTTAGCAATGTTATGGGGAAACTATGTGTCTGGCACTGTTATGGAGAGAACTTTGGGGCTAGCACTGTTATGGGGAAGCTATGAGTCTGGAAATGTTATGGAGGGAACTCTTGGGATAGCACCGTGTGTCTGTTATGAGGGGCAGTGTGTAGGAACTGGGAACTTTGGTACTGGCATTGTTATGGGGTTACTGTGGGGTGCCTGACCTTTATTATAATGAAGTTTAAGGCACAATTCATACTATGCTGTTGTGGTTTATGTCTAGTAAGCTGACCATACCTGGATTCTCTCTTTGTTGAGCCCGTGCGTCACTCTTCACCCCATATATAGCATAGTACATCAGATTCCCATCCTTTATGGCAGATCCGCAGGTTTAGAGCTCCAGAGAGGAGGAGATAGAATGGAGAGGTGGCCGGAGATCTGCACAGATCTCCCCGTGTATGGTGGTCACCAAATCCACTCCTGGACTCCCGAACATCTTTAATATCTCATAATTTGGGATCCATAGGACACAGATACAAATTACGAGAGCAGAACCTTACATTGGTGTTGGCATCTGCAGATCTGCACATCTATAAGTGTCTGATGTGCAAACAAAAGCACCACGAGTCATAGAAGGAAGTCTGACCAAGGCAGGTAAGCGTGGACTGGTCTCATGCAAGAGTTTTTGAAAGTGGAGCATTGTGGTTTGCATGAAGGCTATAGTGGCTATTATGGAGGTATGGTGGCTGTTATGGGGACATGGTGGCTGGCATAAAGGCACTGTGTCTGACATGGAGAACTGTGTGAGAAATGGGGGCATTGTGACTGCAATAAGGGTTTTGTGGCTGAAATTTGGCTAGGCTCACACGTTGAAAATGAAGAGAAATTCGGGGGGGGGGGGGGCGGGGGGGTTCTGTGTACACTGGTAAATGTGCTGTAAGGGCTGAACTTGCATTGTGAGCACCAAATATCAAAGTTATTAATTCTGATCATACTTCAGGAAATGTCTGGAATAAAGACACATCAATGACTCCGAACGGAAGGTTCACAATCACATGGAAAACAGTGGCAGCCCAGGTCAGTGAGCAGAGTCTTGCAGTGGATTTCATAGGAGGATATGTCGCCTTGTGGTAACACTAAGACTACTGGGAGGAGAAGTTCTACTTTATAACAATACTATTATTTACTATACACAATGCCGATAAAGGCACATACAGATGAAGCAGAGCTGAATATATATTATTCAACTGCTACTATTAGATTCTATAGACATAAATATAACATTATCTAACACTATAATATAATACTGACAATATGTACAGGAATATAACTACTATAATACTGCTCCTATGTACAAGAATATAACTACTATAATACTGCCCCCTATGTACAAGAATATAACTACTATAATACTACTCCTATGTACAAGAATATAACTACTATAATACTGCCCCTATGTACAAGAATATAACTACTATAATACTGCTCCTATGTACAAGAATATAACTACTATAATACTGCTCCTATGTACAAGAATATAACTACTATAATACTGCTCCTATGTACAAGAATATAACTACTATAATACTGCCCATATGTACAAGAATATAACTACTATAATACTGCTCCTATGTACAAGAATATAACTACTATAATACTGCTCCTATGTACAAGAATATAACTACTATAATACTGCTCCTATGTACAAGAATATAACTACTATAATACTGCTCTTATGTACAAGAATATAACTACTATAATACTGCTCATATGTACAAGAATATAACTACTATAATACTGCCCCTATGTACAAGAATATAACTACTATAATACTGCTCCTATGTACAAGAATATAACTACTATAATACTGCTCCTATGTACAAGAATATAACTACTATAATACTGCCCCCTATGTACAAGAATATAACTACTATAATACTGCCCCCTATGTACAAGAATATAACTACTATAATACTGCCCCCTATGTACAAGAATATAACTACTATAATACCGCCCCTATGTACAAGAATATAACTACTATAATACTGCTCCTATGTACAAGAATATAACTACTATAATACTGCTCCTATGTACAAGAATATAACTACTATAATACTGCTCCTATGTACAAGAATATAACTACTATAATACTGCTCCTATGCACAAGAATATAACTACTATAATACTACTCCTATGTACAAGAATATAACTACTATAATACTGCTCCTATGTACAAGAATATAACTACTATAATACTGCCCCTATGTACAAGAATATAACTACTATAATACTGCTCCTATGTACAAGAATATAACTACTATAATACTGCTCCTATGTACAAGAATATAGCTACTATAATACTGCTCCTATGTACAAGAATATAACTACTATAATACTGCCCCTATGTACAAGAATATAACTACTATAATACTGCTCCTATGTACAAGAATATAACTACTATAATACTGCTCCTATGTACAAGAATATAACTACTATAATACTGCTCCTATGTACAAGAATATAACTACTATAATACTGCTCCTATGTACAAGAATATAACTACTATAATACTGCTCCTATGTACAAGAATATAACTACTATAATACAGCTCCTATGTACAAGAATATAACTACTATAATACAGCTCCTATGTACAAGAATATAACTACTATAATACTGCTCCTATGTACAAGAATATAACTACTATAATACTGCCCCTATGTACAAGAATATAACTACTATAATACTGCTCCTATGTACAAGAATATAACTACTATAATACTGCTCCTATGTACAAGAATATAACTACTATAATACTGCTCCTATGTACAAGAATATAACTACTATAATACTGCTCCTATGTACAAGAATATAACTACTATAATACTGCTCCTATGTACAAGAATATAACTACTATAATAATGCTCCTATGTACAAGAATATAACTACTATAATACTGCTCCTATGTACAAGAAATAAAACTACTATAATACAGCTCCTATGTACAAGAATATAACTACTATAATACAGCTCCTATGTACAAGAATATAACTACTATAATACTACTCCTATGTACAAGAATATAACTACTATAATACTACTCCTATGTACAAGAATATAACTACTATAATACTACTCCTATGTACAAGAATATAACTACTATAATACTACTCCTATGTACAAGAATATAACTACTATAATACTGCTCCTATGTACAAGAATATAACTACTATAATACTGCTCCTATGTACAAGAATATAACTACTATAATACTACCTCCTATGTACAAGAATATAACTAATATAATACCGCTCCTATGTACAAGAATATAACTACTATAATACTGCTCCTATGTACAAGAATATAACTACTATAATACTACTCCTATGTACAAGAATATAACTACTATAATACTGCTCCTATGTACAAGAATATAACTACTATAATACTGCTCCTATGTACAAGAATATAACTACTATAATACTGCTCCTATGTACAAGAATATAACTACTATAATACTGCTCCTATGTACAAGAATATAACTACTATAATACTGCTCCTATGTACAAGAATATAACTACTATAATACTGCTCCTATGTACAAGAATATAACTACTATAATACTACTCCTATGTACAAGAATATAACTACTATAATACTGCTCCTATGTACAAGAATATAACTACTATAATACTGCTCCTATGTACAAGAATATAACTACTATAATACTGCTCCTATGTACAAGAATATAACTACTATAATACTGCTCCTATGTACAAGAATATAACTACTATAATACTGCTCCTATGTACAAGAATATAACTACTATAATACTACTCCTATGTACAAGAATATAACTACTATAATACTGCTCCTATGTACAAGAATATAACTACTATAATACTGCTCCTATGTACAAGAATATAACTACTATAATACTGCCCCTATGTACAAGAATATAACTACTATAATACTGCTCCTATGTACAAGAATATAACTACTATAATACTGCTCCTATGTACAAGAATATAACTACTATAATACTGCTCCCCTATGTACAAGAATATAACTAGTGTACATAGGAGCAGTATTATAGTAGTTATATTCTTGTACATAGGAGCAGTATTATAGTAGTTATATTCTTGTACATAGGAGCAGTATTATAGTAGTTATATTCTTGTACATAGGAGCAGTATTATAGTAGTTATATTCTTGTACATAGAAGTATTATAGTAGTTATATTCTTATGTACATAGGGGCAGTATTATAGTAGTTATATTCTTGTACATAGGAGCAGTATTATAGTAGTTATATTCTTGTACATAGGAGTAGTATTATAGTAGTTATATTCTTGTACATAGGAGGTAGTATTATAGTAGTTATATTCTTGTACATGGGAGCAGTATTATAGTAGTTATATTCTTGTACATAGGAGCATTATTATAGTAGTTATATTCTTGTACATAGGAGTAGTATTATAGTAGTTATATTCTTGTACATAGGAGTAGTATTATAGTAGTTATATTCTTGTACATAGGAGCAGTATTATAGTAGTTATATTCTTGTACATAGGAGCAGTATTATAGTAGTTATATTCTTGTACATAGGAGGCAGTATTATAGTAGTTATATTCTTGTACATAGGAGCAGTATTATAGTAGTTATATTCTTGTACATAGGAGCAGTATTATAGTAGTTATATTCTTGTACATAGGAGCAGTATTATAGTAGTTATATTCTTGTACATAGGAGCAGTATTATAGTAGTTATATTCTTGTACATAGGAGCAGTATTATAGTAGTTATATTCTTGTACATAGGAGCAGTATTATAGTAGTTATATTCTTGTACATAGGAGCAGTATTATAGTAGTTATATTCTTGTACATAGGAGCAGTATTATAGTAGTTATATTCTTGTACATAGGAGCAGTATTATAGTAGTTATATTCTTGTACATAGGAGCAGTATTATAGTAGTTATATTCTTGTACATAGGAGCAGTATTATAGTAGTTATATTCTTGTACATAGGAGCAGTATTATAGTAGTTATATTCTTGTACATAGGAGTAGTATTATAGTAGTTATATTCTTGTACATAGGAGGAGTATTATAGTAGTTATATTCTTGTACATAGGAGGTAGTATTATAGTAGTTATATTCTTGTACATAGGAGCAGTATTATAGTAGTTATATTCTTGTACATAGGAGCAGTATTATAGTAGTTATATTCTTGTACATAGGAGTAGTATTATAGTAGTTATATTCTTGTACATACTTGTACATGGGCAGTATTATAGTAGTTATATTCTTGTACATAGGAGCAGTATTATAGTAGTTATATTCTTGTACATAGGAGCAGTATTATAGTAGTTATATTCTTGTACATAGGGAGCAGTATTATAGTAGTTATATTCTTGTACATAGGAGCAGTATTATAGTAGTTATATTCTTGTACATAGGGGCAGTATTATAGTAGTTATATTCTTGTACATAGGAGCAGTATTATAGTAGTTATATTCTTGTACATAGGAGCAGTATTATAGTAGTTATATTCTTGTACATAGGAGCAGTATTATAGTAGTTATATTATTGTACATAGGAGCAGTATTATAGTAGTTATATTCTTGTACATAGGAGCAGTATTATAGTAGTTATATTCTTGTACATAGGTAGTATTATAGTAAATAATGGCCTTCTCCTCCAGTAGTCTTAGTGTTACCACAAGGCGACATATCCTCTATGAAATCCACTGCAAGACTCTGCTCACTGACCTGGGCTGCCACTGTTTTCCATGTGATTGTGAACCTTCCGTTCGGAGTCATTGATGTGTCTTTATTCCAGACATTTCCTGAAGTATGATCAGAATTAATAACTTTAATATTTGGTGCTCACACTGCCAAGTTCAGCCCTTACAGCACACCTTTACCAGTGTACACAGATTGTCTATCATGCTGTGTATTATAAACCCTGATGTAAAAGCCAAAGGCTCTGGATATAAGCACCTGCTATCCTATTTTCTCTTCCTTTTAGGCTAGGGTCACATGGAGAATCTGCCTGGATTTGGGAGCGGTCCGCCTCCCGAACCGATGGAAGATTCCGTCCAGGCTCCCCTTGCTTTCAAAGGGAGGCAGAGATCGCGAAAACAGGACTTTTGAAAAAAAATTAGCGTCCTGCTCGATCTTGCTGCGGATTCCGCGGGTTTGGGAGATCCTTGCTTATTAGGCTCATTCATTTGGACTTAATCAGCAGAGGAAAGGCGCAGACGACAATCCCACGGCCAAATACAGCAGTGGAAAATGAAGAGGAATTTCTCTTCATTTCCAGCATTGAGCCTAGCCAAATTTCAGCCACAAAACCCTTGTACCAGTCACAATGCCCCCATTTCTCACACAGTTCTCCATGTCAGACACAGTGCCTTTATGCCAGCCACCATGTCCCCATAACAGCCACCATACCTCCACCAGCCCTGTCCTCCACTTTCAAAAACTCTTGCATGAGACCAGTCCGCTGCCTGCCTTGGTCAGACTTCCTTCTATGACTCGTGGTGCTTTTAAAAAGACATCAGACACTTATAGATGTGCAGATCTGCAGATGCCAACACCAATGTAAGGTTCTGCTCTCGTAATTTGTATCTGTGTCCTATGGATCCCAAATTATGAGATATTAAGAATGTTCGGGAGTCAGGAGTGGATTTGGTGACCACCATACACGGGGAGATCTGTGCAGATCTCCGGCCACCTCTCCATTCTATCTCCTCCTCTCTGGAGCTCCTAAACCTGCGGATCTGCCATAAAGGATGGGAATCTGATGTACTATGCTATATATGGGGTGAAGAGTGGCCTTGCAGATAACAAAGAGAATCCAGGTATGGTCAGCTTACTAGACATAAACCACAACAGCATAGTATGAATTGTGCCTTAAACTTCATTATATCACATCAGGCACCCCACAGTAACCCCATAACAATGCCAGTACCAAAGTTCCCAGTTCCTACACACCCCGCACCCCCGACACACGGTGCTATCCCAAGAGTTCCCTCCATAACATTTCCAGACTCACTGCTTCCCCATAACAGTGCTAGCCCAAGTTCTCTCCATAACAGTGCCAGACACATAGTTTCCCCATAACATTGCTAACCCTACAATTTCCCTATAGCAATTACTAACCCCACAATTTCTCTATAACAGTGCTAACCCCACAATTTCTCTATAACAGTGCTAACCCCACAATTTCCCTATAACAGTGTTAACCCTACAATTTCCCTTTAACAGTGACCTACACCCCACAATTTCTCTATAACCGTGCTAACCCCACAATTTCCCTATAACAGTGCTAACCCCCCCCCCCCCACAATTTCCCTATAACAGTGTTAAATAACCCTAACAATTTCCCTATAACAGTGCTAACCCCACAATTTCTCTATAACAGTGCTATCCCACATACCCCAATTTCCCTATAGCCAGTGCTAACTGAATTTCCCTATAACAGTGCTAACCCCACACTTTCCCTATAACAGTGCTAACCCCACAATTTCCCTATAGCAGTGCTAACCCCACAATTTCCCTATAACACAGTGCCTAACCCCACAATTTCTCTATAACCGTGCTAACCCCACAATTTCACCTATAACAGTGCTAACCCCACAATTTCCCTATAACAGTGCTAAAAATCCTCATTCCCTATAACAGTGCTATCCCCATAATTTCCATATATAATGCAGATTCTCTCATTCCCCCTATAACAGTGCTAACCCCATAATTTCCCTATAACCGTTCTAACCCCACAATTTCCCTATAGCAGTGCTAGACAACCTGCCTTCCTATAACCGTGCTAACCCCACAATTTCCCTATAACACGTGCTAACCCCACAATTTCCATATAACAGTCACTAACCCACAATTTCCTATAACAGTGCTATCCCCACAATTCCTATAACAGTGCTATCCCCCATAATTTACCTATAACAGTGCTAACCCCACAATTTCCCTATAAAGTCACTAACCCCATAATTTCCCTATAACCGTACTATTTACCACATTTCCCTATAACAGTGCTATCCCCACAATTTCCATATAACAGTGCTATCCCCACTAATTTACCTATAACAGTGCTAACCCCACAAGTTTCCCTATAACAGTGCCAGTCCTAGTTCCCCACTTAACCCATGCAAGCCACACTGTTCTACCACAACAGTACTAACCTTTACTTGCAGCTCCAAAATTCCCAGAACAGCGCCTCTAAACAGTGCCAGCTCCATATTTCCCTTCGTACAGCGCACCATTAGTACTTTCACCCCTTACATCGCTCCTCGCCTCTCCTTTCCTCTGTGACATAGAAGGAACTGCTTGAGGCACTCACAAGTATCTGATATACAGTACAGTATGTAGGGCTGATAGAGGGATACCCTAAAATTCCCCACTGTCTGTGACAAAATCCTGTGGGTACATTATTTTTTTTAACTGGATTAACTGGCGCGGTTGTTCTACCTGTAGTGACCATCATATTATACACAAGCACGCCCGTGTCTGACTGATCTCAGCCACACAGGTTGTACTCCTCTAAATATGCAAAATGTGCCAAATAACACAACACTGCCTATAATATCACTATAGTGTATAAAATAATACCGCTATACAGTGCACTAAAAAATTGTATAACCTGCACTCATCACATGTATATCTGATGCTGCCACCTGCCAGCCCTTGATAATGTCTCCTGTAGAAGAACAGGTGCCCAGTGGTAATAACAATGAGTGGGAGCTGCAGCTATCCTGCCTCAGAGACTTTTAGAGTCTTTTAGATTGCAAATTTACTTGGTACAGGGTTAGACTTCATTCACACCTCTGATGGATCAGAGACAACGGACACCCCAATGCCCTACAATGTGTGAGCGTGGCGCCAGCCCAGATCCCTTGGACGCTGAATAGGGCTGACTTGCAATACCACATACAAGCTGCAGACAGGTGTGGCGCTGTTTTGTTAAATGTGGACCCAGCAGAGCCATGCTTGTATGATGTAGAAGAGCTGAGTGTGTTAGGAGCAGCAGAGTTGAAGGGTGTCCATGTGGCCTCGTGCCTGGCGCCAGAGTGGCAGCAATCTTGCACCCCAAACTATGTAATGGAGCCCTCACTTATCATGTACTATCAATAATGCTGTTGTAAAAGGTCTTTGGGCCCCCTCAGTCTCGGGGGCTCCGGTATCATCTGCTGCCTCTGCACCCTATGGATTACGCAGCTTATGTACACCCTGTCTGCTGCAGCCTACGAGGCCCGCGGAGCTGCCACCCAATCTGCTAATGTGTTATCACGTGACCAGTTCAGCTCTTGACAAACTCAGCTCTACTACATCACACAAGTTTGGCTCTGCTGGAGAATCATCTTTAAAAGATTTTGAGCAGCCACGTCAATTTGGCTAGAAATCGGCCTAGGCAGAGGAGCCAAACCAGAAGGAGTGTGGGCCGGAGGACGAGTATAATGCTGACATAACACAAAGCGGTTTCATTCACTAGATAAATATCTCTTCCAGCCCTCAATGATATTCTGCAGTCATTGTGCGCCGAAGCCGCTGGTTTGGACGGAGGTCGCCCTGGCTGAGTGCACCAGCCCAATTTATCCGGCTCTCCGTAGGCGCTGCCAAGTTCAGCCCTGCTCACTGGAGCCTGAAATGTCATTAAAGTTAGCGGCAGTCAAGTGGGCACAGGCAGGCGCCCTGCCGATGTGTCTTCAGCGCTAATTACAGGCAGCGGACCGCAGATGCTGCAGCGCAGCAGGCAGGATTTCAACCCTCTAAAGCCACTTCATGGATTAGGCGAAAAGTTTAAAGGGTCAGCGGGATTCTATATTTAATGAAGGGATAGATAGATAAGAGATAGATAGATATGAGATAGATAGATATAGATGAGATAGATAGATAGATAGATAGATATGATAGATATGAGATAGATAGATAGATATGATAGATAGATAGATAGATAGATAGATAGATAAAATAGATAGATAGATAGATAGATATGAGATATAGATATGAGATAGATAGATAGATAGGTATGAAGATAGATAGATAGATATGAGATAGATAGATAGATAGATAGATATGAGATAGATAGATACATGGTAAAAAAAGATAGATAGATAGATATCTATCTATCTATCTTTATCTCATTATATCTAGAATTCTATCTCATATCTATCTATCTATCTCATATCTATCTATCTATCTATCTCATATCTATCTATCTATCTATCTATCTATATCTATCTATCTATCTCATATCTATCTATCTATCTATCTCATATCTATCTATCTCATATCTATCTATCTATCTATCTATTATCTATCTATCTATCTATCTCCTATCTATCTATCTATTATCTATCTATCTATCTCATATCTATTCATATCTATCTATCTATCTATCTATCTCATCTATATCTATCTATCTCATATCTATCTATCTCTTATCTATCTATCTATCTATCTATCTCATATCTATCTATCCTATATCTATCAACAAGAACTCTCAGTCTTAGACAAGTTCAAGATCAAGGTCACCATGTCCTCCCGAACAACAAGGTAGAAAGCTCCACAAGACTATTGTAGCTGTGCGTCATACCATCCTGTCGACCATGCTCTATCCACTGCACAATTGGATGAAACCCAGCTCCAGTGGGACAGCTATAGAAAGATCAACACGAGTGCCTGAAGAGAGGTAGTCCAGATGGGATGGAGTGCGGGATGGCTTGTTGATGGACAACAGATGCAACGACAAGGCAAAAGCGCCAATTAAGAGCAAATGTTAAATGTTATATTAGTAAATAATGGGAGAGAGACACGTCGGCCCCTTTAGGATTCCTGATTAGTCAGATGAACTCCATAAACCTCTGTGGAGTTTATCAAACTCTCGCTCTCTGCCATGTCTCTATCTATCTATCTATCTATCTAAGAAATTCATTTTGAGGAAGCAAAATAACACATCTGCATCTCTGGCTCAATGTTACTTTAATGGCGCCCAATCTGCATGGTGTGGCCCCATGCTCTATTGACCTCAACCACATTGAGAACCTCTGAGCATCATCAAAAGGAGTGTCTATGATATCTATCAGTTCTCATCTATAGTATCTGTCTATCTATTCTGTCTATGCAAAACAATCTCTCAGAAACCATCCAAAAACTGACAAATTCTATCTATCTATCTATCTAGAAGTATCTATCTACAAGGGGTCTATCTATCTATCTATCTATCTATCTATAGTATCTGGCTTGAAATCTATCTGATTTCAGTTTATAGCCAACTGTCTATGCTTGTATCTATCTTCTATATGACATATCTATAATCTATATAAAAATGAATCTATCTAAATTCTGCTGTGCATATCTATTTATAGTATGCATTTTGAGTATCTATTTTTCATCTATCTATCTATCGTTATCATCTATAGTATCTTCAAAAACCTATCAATCTCTCATCTATTGAAGACTGGAAAAATTACAATGACTCTATCTATCGTATCTATCTATAATATCTGTCTATCTATCTATCTCTCATAATATCTATGGAACACAGTCTATCTATTAATTCATGTGTATATATCTATCTATTGATTTATCTATGTCTGTCCATCTATCTATCTGTTTTATACTTGTATTATTTATCCATAAGAATATCTACATATATAGTGAACAGTATACTAGGCTGTGCTGGTGTAGCTGTTGGTTGACATCACATCTCCAAGTGAGATGATGTTCTACAGGATAAGGCAGTGCCATGCCTACATGTTGCTCCGGATTTATGAAAGGTTCTTTGTTTCTTTCACCAGGGCCAGCTAACAATATTACCAAACTGATTAGCATTGCGAAAGTTAACGTGTGTAGCTGCCCTGCCGCTGGCATGTGGGATCTAATATTTCCATGCTGTGGCTTACATAGTGGGGTTTTGTTCGGCAGAATATTTTGTCTGTCTATCACAGTCTGGAACTCTTGGGAAATGTCACATTCTGATGTTTACCGCCAACATCCTTCCCTGCCTGATTGATAACCTGATACTAGTCACACATTCAGGAAGGTGAATACACAAGGCGCCCAGCTCACGATGGAGAACCCTAGCTAAAAAGCTGCTAATTCCTGCATGCTGGGGCTTGTAGTCCTGACTGTGTAATATATAATCAGTAACATTCAGGGAAACCTGCATACAGGGACATTCCTTTTATCTAGTATTTGATAATCTAGAACATCGGTTCTCAAATTTTTTTTAAAAGTGGGACCCCATTTCAGGTGAGACTTTTGTTCGGGACCCCCCTCTCCACTATACTGTACTTAGTCCCATTAAAAAAAGTCAGTTATATTTAGCCCCCATTATGCTTTTCAGCTGTATGCTGCCCCTGTTCAGCTTATTCTTCCTTTACACACACACACACACACACACACACACACACACACACACACACACACACACACAGCTTTACTACATTCACATTTCCTACACACATGGCTCTGCTACATCCACATTACCTATACACACAGCTCTCTTTCACAGCTTTCTATGTTCTTTCTATGTTCTTCACACCCGCAGCTATGTTACCTCCATGCTCCCCCTGTACTCCCACAATTCTGCTACCTTCATGTTATCTTCCTGCATACAGCATGTTCCCTCCATACACTCAGATCTGCTGCCTTCATGTCAACACCCACAGCTCAGCTATCTCCATTCCCCCCACACTCAGCTTTTCAGCATCTATCTTTCCCTCCATACTTAGTACTACTACCTCCATGTTCTTCCCCCTACAGACAGCCCTGCATAGATTCTACCATACAAGAAGCTATTGTACAAGCTCCATCTCTGTGATTGGTCACATGACTGTGACATCATCAAAGGTACAAATGTCTTATGACCTTATGTGGGACCCAATGTAGCACATTTATTGTGTTAGACAATTTTTTTGCCCTTTCGACAAGGGGCGTAGTGTAGCAAGAAATTAAGTGTTGCTTAAGTTGCCCCACGGAGGGCAAATTTTGGAAATTTTTCAAAGCCAACCAACAGGCCTCAGCCACTGTGATAAATTTAGCCCATCTTTACTGTCTAGTCTAAGTTTCTACTGTCTTAATAATAAAGTATTAGCAAATTTGCCCCAATGTGTAAAAAAGAATAATACAGCAACAATTGCGTTTTCGCATACCTATTTGGAACAATGGCAATGTCCTCATTGCTCCAAAGATCTCATTTGCATATGGACAAAACTGTGATATTTCAGAAACCGATGTAGCAATTCACAAGGGAAAAACAGTGATTCAGGTGACCATAACCTATCTATCTGCAGGGTTGGGTTGATATTCTGGGTTCCGATGATAGACTACCTTTACATAACTACAGTTATACAGTTATTTAGTTATACAGTTATTTAGTTAATACATAACTACACTAGACCACCAGGGATATTAGATATTAATACATAAGTACTCTAGACCACCAGGGATATTAGGTATAAGTGCATATCAAACTTATACCACCTGGGATATTAGATACTAATACATAATCCCACTAGACTACCTGGGGTATTAGATATTAGCACATAATCATTCTAGATCTATCACCTGAGATATTAGATATTAAAACTTACCTTATATACCAGGAGATCTAAGGTGGTTATTAATACATAAACCACTAGACCACTTGGGTTATTAGATATTAGTACATAATCACTCTAGACCTCCTAGGGCATTAGCTATTACTACATAATCACTCTAGACCTCCTAGGGCATTAGCTATTACTACATAATCACTCTAGACCTCCTAGGGCATTAGCTATTACTACATAATCACTCTAGACCTCCTGGGACATTAGTACATAATCACACTAGCCCTCCTGGGATATTACATTTTAATACATAATGTATATTCTATATACACACCTACTCTAGACCTCCTGGGATATTACATATTAATACAT
>CAMRHE010001522.1:0-82274 GCA_947044405.1 Leptodactylus fallax | reverse complement strand
CGTTCAGTTACGTATTGTACTGAGAAGAGGTGACACAAGAGCTTACAATCTATGAGGTAGAGGGGGTGACACAAGAGCTTACAATCTGAGGTAGAGGGGGTGACACAAGAGCTTACAATCTATGAGGTAGAGGAGTGACACAAGAGCTTACAATCTATGAGGTAGAGGTGACACAAGAGCTTACAATCTATGAGGTAGAGAGGTGACACAAGAGCTTACAATCTATGAGGTAGAGGAGGTGACACAAGAGCTTACAATCTATGAGGTAGAGGAGGTGACACAAGAGCTTACAATCTATGAGGTAGAGGAGGTGACACAAGAGCTTACAATCTATGAGGTAGAGGGGTGACACAAGAGCTTACAATCTATGAGGTAGAGGGGTGACACAAGAGCTTACAATCTATGAGGTAGAGGGGGTGACACAAGAGCTTACAATCTATGAGGTAGAGGGTGACACAAGAGCTTACAATCTATGAGGTAGAGGAGGTGACACAAGAGCTTACAACCTATGAGGTAGGAGGTGACACAAGAGCTTACAATCTATGAGGTAGAGGAGGTGACACAAGAGCTTACAATCTATGAGGTAGAGGAGGTGACACAAGAGCTTACAATCTATGAGGTAGAGGGGTGACACAAGAGCTTACAATCTATGAGGTAGAGGTGACACAAGAGCTTACAATCTATGAGGTAGAGGTGACACAAGAGCTTACAATCTATGAGGTAGAGGAGTGACACAAGAGCTTACAATCTATGAGGTAGAGGGGTGACACAAGAGCTTACAATCTATGGGTAGAGGTGACACAAGAGCTTACAATCTATGAGGTAGAGGGGTGACACAAGAGCTTACAATCTATGAGGTAGAGGAGGTGACACAAGAGCTTACAATCTATGAGGTAGAGGGTGACACAAGAGCTTACAATCTATGAGGTAGAGGAGGTGACACAAGAGCTTACAATCTATGAGGTAGAGGGGTGACACAAGAGCTTACAATCTATGAGGTAGAGGAGGTGACACAAGAGCTTACAATCTATGAGGTAGAGGTGACACAAGAGCTTACAATCTATGAGGTAGAGGGGTGACACAAGAGCTTACAATCTATGAGGTAGAGGGGTGACACAAGAGCTTACAATCTATGAGGTAGAGGAGGTGACACAAGAGCTTACAATCTATGAGGTAGAGGAGGTGACACAAGAGCTTACAATCTATGAGGTAGAGGGGGTGACACAAGAGCTTACAATCTATGAGGTAGAGGAGGTGACACAAGAGCTTACAATCTATGAGGTAGAGGAGTGACACAAGAGCTTACAATCTATGAGGTAGAGGTGACACAAGAGCTTACAATCTATGAGGTAGAGGAGGTGACACAAGAGCTTACAATCTATGAGGTAGAGGTGACACAAGAGCTTACAATCTATGAGGTAGAGGTGACACAAGAGCTTACAATCTATGAGGTAGAGGAGGTGACACAAGAGCTTACAGTCTATGAGGTAGAGGAGGTGACACAAGAGCTTACAATCTATGAGGTAGAGGAGGTGACACAAGAGCTTACAATCTATGAGGTAGAGGAGGTGACACAAGAGCTTACAATCTATGAGGTAGAGGGGTGACACAAGAGCTTACAATCTATGAGGTAGAGGTGACACAAGAGCTTACAATCTATGAGGTGACACAAGAGCTTACAATCTGTGAGGTAGAGGAGGTGACACAAGAGCTTACAATCTATGAGGTAGAGGTGACACAAGAGCTTACAATCTATGAGGTAGAGGAGGTGACACAAGAGCTTACAATCTATGAGGTAGAGGAGGTGACACAAGAGCTTACAATCTATGAGGTAGAGGAGGTGACACAAGAGCTTACAATCTATGAGGTAGAGGTGACACAAGAGCTTACAATCTATGAGGTAGAGGGGTGACACAAGAGCTTACAATCTATGAGGTAGAGGAGGTGACACAAGAGCTTACAATCTATGGGTAGAGGAGGTGACACAAGAGCTTACAATCTATGAGGTAGAGGGGTGACACAAGAGCTTACAATCTATGAGGTAGAGGAGGTGACACAAGAGCTTACAATCTATGAGGTAGAGGGTGACACAAGAGCTTACAATCTATGAGGTAGAGGTGACACAAGAGCTTACAATCTATGAGGTAGAGGGTGACACAAGAGCTTACAATCTATGAGGTAGAGGGGGTGACACAAGAGCTTACAATCTATGAGGTAGAGGGGGTGACACAAGAGCTTACAATCTATGAGGTAGAGGGGGTGACACAAGAGCTTACAATCTATGAGGTAGAGGTGACACAAGAGCTTACAATCTATGAGGTAGAGGAGGTGACACAAGAGCTTACAATCTATGAGGTAGAGGAGGTGACACAAGAGCTTACAATCTATGAGGTAGAGGAGGTGACACAAGAGCTTACAATCTATGAGGTAGAGGTGGTGACACAAGAGCTTACAATCTATGAGGTAGAGGAGGTGACACAAGAGCTTACAATCTATGAGGTAGAGGGGTGACACAAGAGCTTACAATCTATGAGGTAGAGGAGGTGACACAAGAGCTTACAATCTATGAGGTAGAGGGGTGACACAGAGCTGACACAAGAGCTTACAATCTATGAGGTAGAGGGGGTGACACAAGAGCTTACAATCTATGAGGTAGAGGAGGTGACACAAGAGCTTACAATCTATGAGGTAGAGGAGGTGACACAAGAGTACAATCTATGAGGTAAGGGTGACACAAGAGCTTACAATCTATGAGGTAGAGGTGACACAAGAGCTTACAATCTATGAGGTAGAGGGGTGACACAAGAGCTTACAATCTATGAGGTAGAGGAGGTGACACAAGAGCTTACAATCTATGAGGTAGAGGTGACACAAGAGCTTACAATCTATGAGGTAGAGGAGGTGACACAAGAGCTTACAATCTATGAGGTAGGAGGTGACACAAGAGCTTACAATCTATGAGGTAGAGGAGGTGACACAAGAGCTTACAATCTATGAGGTAGAGGAGGTGACACAAGAGCTTACAATCTATGAGGTAGAGGAGGTGACACAAGAGCTTACAATCTATGAGGTAGAGGAGGTGACACAAGAGCTTACAATCTATGAGGTAGAGGAGGTGACACAAGAGCTTACAATCTATGAGGTAGAGGTGACACAAGAGCTTACAATCTATGAGGTAGAGGGTGACACAAGAGCTTACAATCTATGAGGTAGAGGGGGGTGACACAAGAGCTTACAATCTATGAGGTAGAGGAGGTGACACAAGAGCTTACAATCTATGAGGTAGAGGTGACACAAGAGCTTACAATCTATGAGGTAGAGGAGGGGTGACACAAGAGCTTACAATCTATGAGGTAGAGGAGGTGACACAAGAGCTTACAATCTATGAGGTAGAGGAGGTGACACAAGAGCTTACAATCTATGAGGTAGAGGAGGTGACACAAGAGCTTACAATCTATGAGGTAGAGGAGGTGACACAAGAGCTTACAATCTATGAGGTAGAGGGTGACACAAGAGCTTACAATCTATGAGGTAGAGGTGACACAAGAGCTTACAATCTATGAGGTAGAGGAGGTGACACAAGAGCTTACAATCTATGAGGTAGAGGAGGTGAGCTTACAATCTATGAGGTAGAGGAGGTGACACAAGAGCTTACACTCTATGAGGTAGAGGAGGTGACACAAGAGCTTACAATCTATGAGGTAGAGGAGTGACACAAGAGCTTACAATTCTAAGAGGGGTGGGGGTGACACAAGAGCTTACAATCTATGAGGTAGAGGAGGTGACACAAGAGCTTACAATCTATGAGGTAGAGGAGGTGACACAAGAGCTTACAATCTATGAGGTAGAGGAGGTGACACAAGAGCTTACAATCTATGAGGTAGAGGTGACACAAGAGCTTACAATCTATGAGGTAGAGGAGGTGACACAAGAGCTTACAATCTATGAGGTAGAGGAGGTGACACAAGAGCTTACAATCTATGAGGTAGAGGTGACACAAGAGCTTACAATCTATGAGGTAGAGGAGGTGACACAAGAGCTTACAATCTATGAGGTAGAGGAGGTGACACAAGAGCTTACAATCTATGAGGTAGAGGAGGTGACACAAGAGCTTACAATCTATGAGGTAGAGGGGTGACACAAGAGCTTACAATCTATGAGGTAGAGGTGACACAAGAGCTTACAATCTATGAGGTAGAGGTGACACAAGAGCTTACAATCTATGAGGTAGAGGAGGTGACACAAGAGCTTACAACCCATGAGGTAGAGGAGGTGACACAAGAGCTTACAATCTATGAGGTAGAGGAGGTGACACAAGAGCTTACAATCTATGAGGTGTAGAGGGGGAGGTGACACAAGAGCTTACAATCTATGAGGTAGAGGAGGTGACACAAGAGCTTACAATCTATGAGGTAGAGGAGGTGACACAAGAGCTTACAATCTATGAGGTAGAGGGGGTGACACACAAGAGCTTACAATCTATGAGGTAGAGGGGGTGACACAAGAGCTTACAATCTATGAGGTAGAGGAGGTGACACAAGAGCTTACAATCTATGAGGTAGAGGAGGTGACACAAGAGCTTACAATCTATGAGGTAGAGGTGACACAAGAGCTTACAATCTATGAGGTAGAGGAGGTGACACACAAGAGCTTACAATCTATGAGGTAGAGAGGTGACACAAGAGCTTACAATCTATGAGGTAGAGGGGTGACACAAGAGCTTACAATCTATGAGGTAGAGGAGGTGACACAAGAGCTTACAATCTATGAGGTAGAGGGGGTGACACAAGAGCTTACAATCTATGAGGTAGGAGGTGACACAAGAGCTTACAATCTGATGAGGTAGAGGGGTGACACAAGAGCTTACAATCTATGAGGTAGAGGGTGACACAAGAGCTTACAATCTATGAGGTAGAGGGTGACACAAGAGCTTACAATCTATGAGGTAGAGGAGGTGACACAAGAGCTTACAATCTATGAGGTAGAGGAGGTGACACAAGAGCTTACAATCTATGAGGTAGAGGGTGACACAAGAGCTTACAATCTATGAGGTAGAGGGGTGACACAAGAGCTTACAATCTATGAGGTAGAGGAGGTGACACAAGAGCTTACAATCTATGAGGTAGAGGAGGTGACACAAGAGCTTACAATCTATGAGGTAGAGGAGGTGACACAAGAGCTTACAATCTATGAGGTAGAGGTGACACAAGAGCTTACAATCTATGAGGTAGAGGTGACACAAGAGCTTACAATCTATGAGGTAGAGGGGTGACACAAGAGCTTACAATCTATGAGGTAGAGGAGGTGACACAAGAGCTTACAATCTATGAGGTAGAGGGGTGACACAAGAGCTTACAATCTATGAGGTAGAGGAGGTGACACAAGAGCTTACAATCTATGAGGTAGGCAGGGAGCTACAATCTGGGGGGGGGGTGACACAAGAGCTTACAATCTATGAGGTAGAGGAGGTGACACAAGAGCTTACAATCTATGAGGTAGAGGAGGGTGACACAAGAGCTTACAATCTATGAGGTAGAGGAGGTGACACAAGAGCTTACAATCTATGAGGTAGAGGGGGTGACACAAGAGCTTACAATCTATGAGGTAGAGGAGGTGACACAAGAGCTTACAATCTATGAGGTAGAGGAGGTGACACAAGAGCTTACAATCTATGAGGTAGAGGAGGTGACACAAGAGCTTACAATCTATGAGGTAGAGGTGACACAAGAGCTTACAATCTATGAGGTAGAGGTGACACAAGAGCTTACAATCTATGAGGGTAGAGGGAGGGGTGACACAAGAGCTTACAATCTATGAGGTAGAGGTGACACAAGAGCTTACAATCTATGAGGTAGAGGAGGTGACACAAGAGCTTACAATCTATGAGGTAGAGGAGGTGACACAAGAGCTTACAATCTATGAGGTAGAGGAGGTGACACAAGAGCTTACAATCTATGAGGTAGAGGAGGTAGGTGACACAAGAGCTTACAATCTATGAGGTAGAGGAGGTGACACAAGAGCTTACAATCTATGAGGTAGAGGGGGTGACACAAGAGCTTACAATCTAGAGGTGAGGTAGAGGAGGTGACACAAGAGCTTACAATCTATGAGGTAGAGGTGACACAAGAGCTTACAATCTATGAGGTAGAGGTGACACAAGAGCTTACAATCTATGAGGTAGAGGAGGTGACACAAGAGCTTACAATCTATGAGGTAGAGGAGGTGACACAAGAGCTTACAATCTATGAGGTAGAGGTGACACAAGAGCTTACAATCTATGAGGTAGAGGTGACACAAGAGCTTACAATCTATGAGGTAGAGGAGGTGACACAAGAGCTTACAATCTATGAGGTAGAGGAGGTGACACAAGAGCTTACAATCTATGAGGTAGAGGAGGGTGACACAAGAGCTTACAATCTATGAGGTAGAGGAGGTGACACAAGAGCTTACAATCTATGAGGTAGAGGGTGACACAAGAGCTTACAATCTATGAGGTAGAGGTGACACAAGAGCTTACAATCTATGAGGTAGAGGGGGTGACACAAGAGCTTACAATCTATGAGGTAGAGGAGGTGACACAAGAGCTTACAATCTATGAGGTAGAGGAGGTGACACAAGAGCTTACAATCTATGAGGTAGAGGTGGTGACACAAGAGCTTACAATCTATGAGGTAGAGGGGGGACACAAGAGCTTACAATCTATGAGGTAGAGGGGGTGACACAAGAGCTTACAATCTATGAGGTAGAGGAGGTGACACAAGAGCTTACAATCTATGAGGTAGAGGGGGTGACACAAGAGCTTACAATCTATGAGGTAGAGGAGGTGACACAAGAGCTTACACTCTATGAGGTAGAGGGGGTGACACAAGAGCTTACAATCTATGAGGTAGAGGAGGTGACACAAGAGCTTACAATCTATGAGGTAGAGGAGGTGACACAAGAGCTTACAATCTATGAGGTAGAGGGTGACACAAGAGCTTACAATCTATGAGGTAGAGGGGTGACACAAGAGCTTACAATCTATGAGGTAGAGGGGGGTGACACAAGAGCTTACAATCTATGAGGTAGAGGAGGTGACACAAGAGCTTACAATCTATGAGGTAGAGGAGGTGACACAAGAGCTTACAATCTATGAGGTAGAGGGGGTGACACAAGAGCTTACAATCTATGAGGTAGAGGGGTGACACAAGAGCTTACAATCTATGAGGTAGAGGTGACACAAGAGCTTACAATCTATGAGGTAGAGGAGGTGACACAAGAGCTTACAATCTATGAGGTAGAGGAGGTGACACAAGAGCTTACAATCTATGAGGTAGAGGGTGACACAAGAGCTTACAATCTATGAGGTAGAGGAGGTGACACAAGAGCTTACAATCTATGAGGTAGAGGTGGGACACAAGAGCTTACAATCTATGAGGTAGAGGGTGACACAAGAGCTTACAATCTATGAGGTAGAGGGGGTGACACAAGAGCTACAATCCATGAGGTAGAGGAGGTGACACAAGAGCTTACAATCTATGAGGTAGAGGAGGTGACACAAGAGCTTACAATCTATGAGGTAGAGGTGACACAAGAGCTTACAATCTATGAGGTAGAGGGTGACACAAGAGCTTACAATCTATGAGGTAGAGGTGACACAAGAGCTTACAATCTATGAGGTAGAGGGGTGACACAAGAGCTTACAATCTATGAGGTAGAGGAGGTGACACAAGAGCTTACAATCTATGAGGTAGAGGAGGTGACACAAGAGCTTACAATCTATGAGGTAGAGGGACACCAGAGCGAAGAGCTTACAATCTATGAGGTAGAGGGGTGACACAAGAGCTTACAATCTATGAGGTAGAGGGGACACAAGACCGGGCCTACACTCTATGAGGAGGGGTGACACAGGCTTACAATCTATGAGGTAGAGGAGGGTGACACAAGAGCTTACAATCTATGAGGTAGAGGGGTGACACAAGAGCTTACAATCTATGAGGTAGAGGGGGTGACACAAGAGCTTACAATCTATGAGGTAGAGGTGACACAAGAGCTTACAATCTATGAGGTAGAGGGTGACACAAGAGCTTACAATCTATGAGGTAGAGGAGGTGACACAAGAGCTTACAATCTATGAGGTAGAGGGGGGTGACACAAGAGCTTACAATCTATGAGGTAGAGGGTGACAACAAGAGCTTACAATCTATGAGGTAGAGGTGGACACAAGAGCTTACAATCTATGAGGTAGAGGGTGACACAAGAGCTTACAATCTATGAGGTAGAGGGGTGACACAAGAGCTTACAATCTATGAGGTAGAGGAGGTGACACAAGAGCTTACAATCCATGAGGTAGAGGAGGTGACACAAGAGCTTACAATCTATGGAGGTAGAGGAGGTGACACAAGAGCTTACAATCTATGAGGTAGAGGAGGTGACACAAGAGCTTACAATCTATGAGGTAGAGGAGGTGACACAAGAGCTTACAATCTATGAGGTAGAGGAGGTGACACAAGAGCTTACAATCTATGAGGTAGAGGGGTGACACAAGAGCTTACAATCTATGAGGTAGAGGAGTGACACAAGAGCTTACAATCTATGAGGTAGAGGAGGTGACACAAGAGCTACAATCTATGAGGTAGAGGTGACACAAGAGCTTACAATCTATGAGGTAGAGGAGGTGACACAAGAGCTTACAATCTATGAGGTAGAGGTGACACAAGAGCTGACACAAGGCTTACAATCTATGAGGTAGAGGAGGTGACACAAGAGCTTACAATCTATGAGGTAGGAGGGGGTGACACAAGAGCTTACAATCTATGAGGTAGAGGGTGACACAAGAGCTTACAATCTATGAGGTAGAGGGTGACACAAGAGCTTACAATCTATGAGGTAGAGGTGACACAAGAGCTTACAATCTATGAGGTAGAGGGTGACACAAGAGCTTACAATCTATGAGGTAGAGGGGTGACACAAGAGCTTACAATCTATGAGGTAGAGGAGGTGACACAAGAGCTTACAATCTATGAGGTAGAGGTGACACACAAGAGCTTACAATCTATGAGGTAGAGGGGGTGACACAAGAGCTTACAATCTATGAGGTAGAGGAGGTGACACAAGAGCTTACAATCTATGAGGTAGGTGACGAGGACTTGGGGCTGACACAAGAGCTTACAATCTATGAGGTAGAGGAGGTGACACAAGAGCTTACAATCTATGAGGTAGAGGGGGTGACACAAGAGCTTACAATCTATGAGGTAGAGGAGGTGACACAGAGCTTACAATCTATGAGGTAGAGGTGACACAAGAGCTTACAATCTATGAGGTAGAGGAGGTGACACAAGAGCTTACAATCTATGAGGTAGAGGAGGTGACACAAGAGCTTACAATCTATGAGGTAGAGGGGGTGACACAAGAGCTTACAATCTATGAGGTAGAGGTGACACAAGAGCTTACAATCTATGAGGTAGAGGAGGTGACACAAGAGCTTACAATCTATGAGGTAGAGGAGGTGACACAAGAGCTTACAATCTATGAGGTAGAGGAGGTGACACAAGAGCTTACAATCTATGAGGTAGAGGGGTGACACAAGAGCTTACAATCTATGAGGTAGAGGGGTGACACAAGAGCTTACAATCTATGAGGTAGGGGTGACACAAGAGCTTACAATCTATGAGGTAGAGGTGACACAAGAGCTTACAATCTATGAGGTAGAGGAGGTGACACAAGAGCTTACAATCTATGAGGTAGAGGAGGTGACACAAGAGCTTACAATCTATGAGGTAGAGGGTGACACAAGAGCTTACAATCTATGAGGTAGAGGTGGAGGGAGGTGCACAAGAGCTTACAACCTATGAGGTAGAGGTGACACAAGAGCTTACAATCTATGAGGTAGAGGGGGTGACACAAGAGCTTACAATCTATGAGGTAGAGGGGGTGACACAAGAGCTTACAATCTATGAGGTAGAGGGTGACACAAGAGCTTACAATCTAGGGTAGAGGAGGTGACACAAGAGCTTACAATCTATGAGGTAGAGGAGGTGACACAAGAGCTTACAATCTATGAGGTAGAGGGGGTGACACAAGAGCTACAATCTATGAGGTAGAGGAGGTGACACAAGAGCTTACAATCTATGAGGTAGAGGGGGTGACACAAGAGCTTACAATCTATGAGGTAGAGGAGGTGACACAAGAGCTTACAATCTATGAGGTAGAGGAGGTGACACAAGAGCTTACAATCTATGAGGTAGAGGAGGTGACACAAGAGCTTACAATCTATGAGGTAGAGGGGGGTGACACAAGAGCTTACAATCTATGAGGTAGAGGTGACACAAGAGCTTACAATCTATGAGGTAGAGGAGGTGACACAAGAGCTTACAATCTATGAGGTAGAGGAGGTGACACAAGAGCTTACAATCTATGAGGTAGAGGGGGTGACACAAGAGCTTACAATCTATGAGGTAGAGGAGGTGACACAAGAGCTTGCAATCTATGAGGTAGAGGAGGTGACACAAGAGCTTACAATCTATGAGGTAGAGGTGACACAAGAGCTTACAATCTATGAGGTAGAGGAGGTGACACAAGAGCTTACAATCTATGAGGTAGAGGTGACACAAGAGTTACAATCTATGAGGTAGGGGGGTGACACAAGAGCTTACAATCTATGAGGTAGAGGAGGTGACACAAGAGCTTACAATCCATGAGGTAGAGGTGACACAAGAGCTTACAATCTATGAGGTAGAGGAGGTGACACAAGAGCTTACAATCTATGAGGTAGAGGAGGTGACACAAGAGCTTACAATCTATGAGGTAGAGGTGACACAAGAGCTTACAATCTATGAGGTAGAGGAGGTGACACAAGAGCTTACAATCTATGAGGTAGAGGAGGTGACACAAGAGCTTACAATCTATGAGGTAGAGGAGGTGACACAAGAGCTTACACTCTATGAGGTAGAGGAGGTGACACAAGAGCTTACAATCTATGAGGTAGAGGAGTGACACAAGAGCTTACAATCTATGAGGTAGAGGGGTGACACAAGAGCTACAATCTATGAGGTAGAGGGTGACACAAGAGCTTACAATCTATGAGGTAGAGGTGGGACACAAGAGCTTACAATCTATGAGGTAGAGGGGTGACACAAGAGCTGACAATCCATGAGGTAGAGTGGGGTGACACAAGAGCTTACAATCACGAGGAGGAGGGACACAAGAGCTTACAATCTGAGGAGAGGGGTGACACAACAGCTTACAATCTATGAGGTAGAGGAGGTGACACAAGAGCTTACAATCTACGAGGTAGAGGAGGTGACACAAGAGCTTACAATCTATGAGGTAGAGGTGACACAAGAGCTGACAATCTATGAGGTAGAGGAGGTGACTCAAGAGCTTACAATCTATGGGAGGTAGAGGTGGGCTGACAAGAGCTTACATTCTATGAGGTAGAGGAGGTGACACAAGAGCTTACAATCTATGAGGTAGAGGAGGTGACAGCAAGGCTACATCTATGAGGTAGAGGAGGTGACACAAGAGCTTACAATCTATGAGGTAGAGGTGACACAAGAGCTTACAATCTATGAGGTAGAGGAGGTGACACAAGAGCTTACAGTCTATGAGGTAGAGGAGGTGACACAAGAGCTTATAATCTATGAGGTAGAGGAGGTGACACAAGAGCTTACACTCTATGAGGTAGAGGAGGTGACACAAGAGCTTACAGTCTATGAGGTAGAGGAGGTGACACAAGAGCTTACAATCTATGAGGTAGAGGGTGACACAAGAGCTTAAACGAGGTAGAGGGGGGCGACATCAGAAGTTACATTCTATGTGGTATGAGGTGACACAATAGTTAAATGTATGAGGTAGAGGAGGTTACAAGAGCTTACAATCTATGAGGCTGTAGGAGCCGTCACCAGACGTGACAACTATAAGGTAGACGGTGCCACAAGACTAATATATGTACACAAGAGCTTAGAACTCTATGGGGTAGAGGGTGACACAAGAGCTTACAATCTATGAGGTAGAGGGGTGATACAAGAGCCTACAATCCTATGAGTAGAGGGGCAAGAGCTTAACAATTATGAGGTAGACGTTTTAGGGATTCTAACTACAGAAGGGTTTACAGTAGGAGATGTGATCGGCCTGTCTGATAAAATGTGTCTTTAGTTTACGCTTGGAAGCTGTGGAAATTGGGGGTTAATCTGATGTCCAGGATAGAACATTCGCGGCAGCATGTGCGGGAGCCAGCAGCGCGACTACGGCGACGGCCCCGAGCCGCTCAGCATACCCTACTCGGCCGAGCTCATCTTCTACATCGAGATGGACACCCCTCCTCCAGGTAACCCCGGACTGAGTCCCCCCAGATCCCATAACTACCCCCCCATATCCGATAACTGCCCCCCCAGATCCCATAACTGCCCCCCCATATCCTACAACAGCCCCCCCATATCCGATAACTGCCCCCAGATCCCATAACTGCCCCCCCAGATCCCATAACTGCCCCCCCAGATCCCATAACTGCCCCCCAGATCCCATAACTGCCCCCCAGATCCCATAACTGCCCCCCAGATCCCATAACTGCCCCCCCAGATCCCATAACTGCCCCCCCCCCCAGATCCCATAACTGCCCCCCCCCCCAGATCCCATAACTGCCCCCCCCCAGATCCCATAACTGCCCCCCCAGATCCCATAACTGCCCCCCAGATCCGATAACTGCCCCCTCAGATCCGATAACTGCCCCCCCAGATCCGATAACTGCCCCCCGATCCGATAACTGCCCCCCGATCCGATAACTGCCCCCCGGATCCGATAACTGCCCCCCGGATCCGATAACTGCCCCCCCAGATCCGATAACTGCCCCCCAGATCCGATAACTGCCCCCTCAGATCCGATAACTGCCCCCCCAGATCCCAAAACTGCCCCCCCCAGATCCCATAACTGCCCCCCAGATCCGATAACTGCCCCCCAGATCCGATAACTGCCCCCCCCAGATCCCATAACTGCCCCCCCCAGATCCCATAACTGCCCCCTCAGATCCGATAACTGCCCCCCCAGATCCCATAGCTGCCCCCCAGATCCCATAACTGCCCCCTCAGATCCCATAACTGCCCCCCAGATCCCATAGCTGCCCCCCAGATCCCATAGCGCCCCCCCAGATCCGATAGCTGCCCCCCCAGATCCGATAGCTGCCCACCCCAGATCCGATAGCTGCCCACCCCAGATCCGATAGCTGCCCCCCAGATCCGATAGCTGCCCCCCCAGATCCGATAGCTGCCCCCCCAGATCCGATAGCTGCCCCCCAGACCGAAGCTGCCCCCCAGATCCGATAGCTGCCCCCCAGATCCGATAGCCCCCCCCAGATCCGATAGCTGCCCCCCCCAGATCCGATAGCTGCCCCCCCAGATCCGATAGCTGCCCCCCCCCAGATCCGATAGCTGCCCCCCTAGATCCCATAACTGACCCCCAGATTGCTTGACTGCCCCCCAGATCGCATGACTGCCCCCCCAAATCCCATAACTGACCCCCAGTCTCCATGACTGGACCTCGGATCCCATAACTGAGCGCCCAGGACTACCCCCCCATCCCATTTTTGGCCCTCAGCCTCCATGACTGACCCCCAGCCTCCACGATTGCCCCCCCAGATCCCATAACTACCCCCCATCCCATTTTTGGCCCTCAGTCTCCATGGCTGAGTCCCAGGCCCCGGGACTGACCCCTCTCCCCCAGGCCGCTCCTCACCTGTAAGGTCACTGGCAGCATTACGTAATGGAGTCCTATCATTGTGTATTGGGGTTGGCCCTGGGGCCCTTCCTGATGCGGCTGGACGTGGTAACTGTGGGTGTGATGGCAGGTGCAGTATATAATGTGTCCGTCATTGCGGCTCTATCTCTGCCGTCTGCCCTGGGCTTGTACACGATGTCTCGTACACTGTTCGCACCGGCCATTGTCCTCGTAGCCGCATCTCGGTGGCTGATGCTTTTGTTCCGTTCTTTATGGCTACGTCATGGTAACTGGATTAACCCCGTGTCTGCCAGTCAGTCAGTGAGCGGCTGGCGCTGAACTTGCTGCACTGGGCTCCGGAGGGCAGCTGCCTGTCCTCACTGCTCCATTGCAGTAGTGTGTGTCTGCCCCCTGTGGGGGGGGTTACAGTGTGTGCCGCGGTTTGGGGTGCATTCACATACACTGTTTTTTGTAAGCAGTTCTTGGATTTTTGGTGAGAAGTGGATCCTGCAGGGAAACGATCAGTCCTGCTGTTTATGGATCCGCTCCTGTATGTGTGATTGGGGGGAGGGTCTGCGCCTCTGCAGCCTCTGCCACTTGGCATCGCCGCTTCCTGCCGGCTCGGGGGCGCTTGGTATTCCCCTGGCGGGGCTCGGGGGCTGCAGCCCTCTCAGCTTGCTCACTTTTTATAACTTCTTGTGTATTGAGTACAAGTTTTGTGTCCGGCTGATGCCGGTCTCTGCGGCAGGTGTGAACATGTCTCCTATCCACTGCTCCGAAGTTCTCCTGTGAGCGCGGCTCGGACTACCTGCTGCTTCCCCCGCACATGCACTTTATGCAGCTGAGCGTCAGTAACGTACGATTCCTGTGCCGGCCTCTGATTGGCTGCGGCTCTGTCTCCATTCAGAGATTACTTTTTGCCAACGGCGTCTGATTTGGGATTTAGAAGAGAAATCGGGTTGGAAGGTGAGCGGAGGAGGGGGAGGATTAGGGTTACTAGCGAGCAAGCCCTCGGAGCAGCCTGCTGCGTGACACGTTCAGCCCAGCGCCTCCTGCATGGAGCTAGACCAGGATATGTAAGTAACGGATTGGACGTAGCAACTCCCAGTGGAAAGCGCGCCACCGCCGCCTCGCTGCCGCTCCGCAAAGTTTTCTTCTTTGTTTTATCAGAGAATGTGATGGATCCTTGTTCAGCCGCAGTGAAGATCGTAAAATAGCGAGTGAGATTGTGACGCTGCACAGTTTATTACACGTATATCTTATGTCGTGTGTTGTATTATACATTGGGACGTTGTGTCGTCTGTTGTATTATACGCTGGGACATTGTGTCGTGCGATGTGTTATACGCTGGGACGTTGTGTCGTCTGTTGTATTATACGCTGGGACATTGTGTCGTGCGATGTGTTATACGCTGGGACGTTGTGTCGTCTGTTGTGTTATACGCTGGGACGTTGTGTCGTCTGTTGTATTATACGCTGGGACATTGTGTCGTGCGATGTGTTATACGCTGGGACGTTGTGTCGTCTGTTGTATTATACGCTGGGACGTTGTGTCGTCCGTTGTATTATACGCTGGGACGTTGTGTCGTCTGTTGTATTATACGCTGGGACGTTGTGTCTTCTGTTGTATTATACGCTGGGACGTTGTGTCGTGTGATGTACTATACGCTGGGACGTTGTGTCGTATTGTATACTGGGACGTTGTGTCGTGTGATGTATTATACGCTGGGACGTTGTGTCGTGTGATGTATTATACGCTGGGGCGTTGTGTTGTGCGATGTATTATACACTGGGACGTTGTGTCTTCTGTTGTATTATACGCTGGGACGTTGTGTCGTATTATATACTGAGACGTTGTGTCGTGCGTTGTATTATACGCTGGGACGTTGTGTCGTGTGATGTATTATACGCTGGGACGTTGTGTCGTGCGATGTATTATACGCTGGGACGTTGTGTCGTGCATTGTATTATACGCTGGGACGTTGTGTCGTCTGTTGTATTATACGCTGGGACGTTGTGTTGTGCGATGTATTATACGCTGGGACGTTGTGTTGTGCGATGTATTATACGCTGGGACGTTGTGTCGTCTGTATTATACGCTGGGACGTTGTGTCGTGCATTGTATTATACGCTGGGACGTTGTGTCGTGCGTTGTATTATACGCTGGGGCGTTGTGTCGTCTGTATTATACGCTGGGACGTTGTGTCGTGCGATGTATTATACGCTGGGACGTTGTGTCGTGCGATGTATTATACGCTGGGACGTTGTGTCGTGCGTTGTATTATACGCTGGAACGTTGCGTTGTATTATACGCTGGGATGTTGTGTCGTGTGATGTATTATACGCTGGGACGTTGTGTCGTATTGTATACTGGGACGTTGTGTCGTGCGTTGTATTATACGCTGGGACGTTGTGTCGTGCGATGTATTATACGCTGGGACGTTGTGTTGTGCGATGTATTATACGCTGGGGCGTTGTGTCGTGCGATGTATTATACGCTGGGACGTTGTGTCGTGCGATGTATTATACGCTGGGACGTTGTGTTGTGCGATGTATTATACGCTGGGACGTTGTGTCGTGTGATGTATTATACGCTGGGACGTTGTGTCGTGTGATGTATTATACGCTGGGACGTTGTGTCGTGCGTTGTATTATACGCTGGGACGTTGTGTCGTGCGTTGTATTATACGCTGGGGCGTTGTGTTGTGCGATGTATTATACGCTGGGGCGTTGTGTCGTGCATTGTATTATACGCTGGGGCGTTGTGTCGTCTGTTGTATTATACGCTGGGACGTTGTGTTGTGCGATGTATTATACGCTGGGGCGTTGTGTCGCTCTGTATTATAGCGCTGGGGCGTTGTGTTGTGCGATGTATTATACGCTGGGGCGTTGTGTCGTGCGATGTATTATACGCTGGGACGTTGTGTCGTATTGTATACTGGGGCGTTGTGTCGTGTGATGTATTATACGCTGGGGCGTTGTGTCGTATTGTATACTGGAACGTTGTGTCGTGCGATGTATTATACGCTGGGGCGTTGTGTCGTCTGTTGTGTTATACGCTGGGACGTTGTGGCGTGCGTTGTATTATACGCTGGGACGTTGTGTCGTGCGATGTATTATACGCTGGGGCGTTGTGTTGTGCGATGTATTATACGCTGGGACGTTGTGTCGTGCGATGTATTATACGCTGGGACGTTGTGTCGTATTGTATACTGGGACGTTGTGTCGTGTGATGTATTATACGCTGGGGCGTTGTGTCGTATTGTATACTGGAACGTTGTGTCGTGCGATGTATTATACGCTGGGACGTTGTGTCGTCTGTTGTGTTATACGCTGGGGCGTTGTGTCGTGGCGTTGTATTATACGCTGGGGCGTTGTGTCGTGGCGTTGTATTATACGCTGGGACGTTGTGTCGTGCGTTGTATTATACGCTGGGACGTTGTGTTGTATTGTATACTGGGACGTTGTGTCGTGTGATGTATTATACGCTGGGACGTTGTGTCGTATTGTATACTGGGACGTTGTGTCGTGTGATGTATTATACGCTGGGGCGTTGTGTCGTATTGTATACTGGGGCGTTGTCGTGTGATGTATTATACGCTGGGACGTTGTGTCGTGCGTTGTATTATACGCTGGGACGTTGTGTTGTGCGATGTATTTTACGCTGGGACGTTGTGTCTTCTGTTGTATTATATGCTGGGACGTTGTGTCGTCTGTATTATACGCTGGGACGTTGTGTCGTATTATATACTGAGACGTTGTGTCGTGTGTTGTATTATACGCTGGGACGTTGTGTCGTATTGTATACTGGGGCGTTGTGTCGTGTGATGTATTATACGCTGGGACGTTGTGTCGTGCGTTGTATTATACGCTGGGACGTTGTGTTGTGCGATGTATTATACGCTGGGACGTTGTGTCTTCTGTTGTATTATATGCTGGGACGTTGTGTCGTCTGTATTATACGCTGGGACGTTGCGTTGTATTATACGCTGGGACGTTGTGTCGTGTGATGTATTATACGCTGGGGCGTTGTGTCGTATTGTATACTGGGACGTTGTGTCGTGTGATGTATTATACGCTGGGACGTTGTGTCGTGTGATGTATTATACGCTGGGACGTTGTGTCGTGTGTTGTATTATACGCTGGGACGTTGTGTTGTGCGATGTATTATACGCTGGGACGTTGTGTTGTGCGATGTATTATACGCTGGGACGTTGTGTCGTGCATTGTATTATACGCTGGGACGTTGTGTCGTATTGTATACTGGGACGTTGTGTCGTGTGATGTATTATACGCTGGGACGTTGTGTCGTATACTGGGACGTTGTGTCGTGCGTTGTATTATACGCTGGAACGTTGCGTCGTTGCGTTGTATTATACGCTGGGACGTTGTGTCGTGCGATGTATTATACGCTGGGGCGTTGTGTCGTGTGATGTATTATACGCTGGGGCGTTGTGTCGTATTGTATACTGGAACGTTGTGTCGTGCGATGTATTATACGCTGGGGCGTTGTGTCGTCTGTTGTGTTATACGCTGGGACGTTGTGTCGTGCGTTGTATTATACGCTGGGACGTTGTGTCGTGCGTTGTATTATACGCTGGGACGTTGTGTCGTGCGTTGTATTATACGCTGGGACGTTGTGTTGTATTGTATACTGGGACGTTGTGTCGTGTGATGTATTATACGCTGGGACGTTGTGTCGTATTGTATACTGGGACGTTGTGTCGTGTGATGTATTATACCCTGGGACGTTGTGTCGTGCGTTGTATTATACGCTGGGACGTTGTGTCGTGCGTTGTATTATACGCTGGGACGTTGTGTCGTGCGATGTGTTATACGCTGGGACGTTGTGTCGTGTGATGTATTATACGCTGGGACGTTGTGTCGCGTGATGTATTATACGCTGGGGCGTTGTGTCGTGTGATGTATTATACGCTGGGACGTTGTGTCGTGCGATGTATTATACGCTGGGGCGTTGTGTCGTGCGATGTATTATACGCTGGGGCGTTGTGTCGTATTGTATACTGGGACGTTGTGTCGTGGTGATGTATTATACGCTGGGACGTTGTGTCATGTGATGTATTATACGCTGGGACGTTGTGTCATGTGATGTATTATACGCTGGGACGTTGTGTCGTGCGTTGTATTATACGCTGGGACATTGTGTCGTGCGTTGTATTATACGCTGGGACGTTGTGTCGTGCGATGTATTATACGCTGGGACGTTGTGTCGTATTGTATACTGGGACGTTGTTTCGTGCGTTGTATTATACGCTGGAACGTTGCGTCGTTGCGTTGTATTATACGCTGGGACGTTGTGTCGTGCGATGTATTATACGCTGGGGCGTTGTGTTGTGCGATGTATTATACGCTGGGGCGTTGTGTCGTGCATTGTATTATACGCTGGGACGTTGTGTCGTATTGTATACTGGGACGTTGTGTCGTGCGTTGTATTATACGCTGGAACGTTGCGTCGTTGCGTTGTATTATACGCTGGGACGTTGTGTTGTGCGATGTATTATACGCTGGGGCGTTGTGTTGTGCGATGTATTATACGCTGGGGCGTTGTGTCGTCTGTATTATACGCTGGGGCGTTGTGTTGTGCGATGTATTATACGCTGGGGCGTTGTGTCGTATTGTATACTGGGACGTTGTGTCGTGTGATGTATTATACGCTGGGACGTTGTGTCGTATTGTATACTGGGGCGTTGTGTCGTGTGATGTATTATACCCTGGGACGTTGTGTCGTGCGTTGTATTATACGCTGGGACGTTGTGTCGTGCGTTGTATTATACGCTGGGACGTTGTGTCGTGCGATGTGTTATACGCTGGGACGTTGTGTCGTGTGATGTATTATACGCTGGGACGTTGTGTCGTGTGATGTATTATACGCTGGGGCGTTGTGTCGTGCGATGTATTATACGCTGGGGCGTTGTGTCGTGTGATGTATTATACGCTGGGGCGTTGTGTCGTATTGTATACTGGGACGTTGTGTCGTGTGATGTATTATACGCTGGGGCGTTGTGTCGTATTGTATACTGGGGCGTTGTGTCGTGTGATGTATTATACGCTGGGGCGTTGTGTCGTATTGTATACTGGGGCGTTGTGTCGTGTGATGTATTATACGCTGGGACGTTGTGCCGTGATGTATTATACGCTGGGGCGTTGTGTCATGTGATGTATTATACGCTGGGACGTTGTGTCGTGCGTTGTATTATACGCTGGGGCGTTGTGTCGTATTGTATACTGGGACGTTGTGTCGTGCGATGTATTATACGCTGGGACGTTGTGTCGTGCGATGTATTATACGCTTGGACGTTGTGTTGTGCGATGTATTATACGCTGGGACGTTGTGTAGTGCATTGTATTATACGCTGGGACGTTGTGTCGTGCGATGTATTATACGCTGGGGCGTTGTGTTGTGCGATGTATTATACGCTGGGACGTTGTGTCGTGCATTGTATTATACGTTGGGACGTTGTGTCGTGCGATGTATTATACGCTGGGACGTTGTGTTGTGCGATGTATTATACGCTGGGGCGTTGTGTCGTGCGATGTATTATACGCTGGGACGTTGTGCCCTGCATTGTATTATACGCTGGGACGTTGTGTCGTATTGTATACTGGGACGTTGTGTCGTGTGATGTATTATACGCTGGGACGTTGTGTCGTCTGTTGTGTTATACGCTGGGACGTTGTGTCGTGCGTTGTATTATACGCTGGGACGTTGTGTCGTATTGTATACTGGGACGTTGTGTCGTGTGATGTATTATACGCTGGGACGTTGTGTCGTATTGTATACTGGGACGTTGTGTCGTGTGATGTATTATACGCTGGGACCTTGTGTCGTGCGATGTATTATACGCTGGGACGTTGTGTCGTGCGATGTATTATACGCTGGGACGTTGTGCCCTGCATTGTATTATACGCTGGGACGTTGTGTCGTATTGTATACTGGGACGTTGTGTCGTGTGATGTATTATACGCTGGGACGTTGTGTCGTCTGTTGTGTTATACGCTGGGACGTTGTGTTGTGCGATGTATTATACGCTGGGGCGTTGTGTCGTGTGATGTATTATACGCTGGGACGTTGTGTCGTGCGTTGTATTATACGCTGGGACGTTGTGTCGTATTGTATACTGGGACGTTGTGTCGTGTGATGTATTATACGCTGGGGCGTTGTGTCGTATTGTATACTGGGGCGTTGTGTCGTGCGTTGTATTATACGCTGGAACGTTGCGTTGTATTATACGCTGGGACGTTGTGTCGTGCGATGTATTATACGCTGGGGCGTTGTGTCGTGCGATGTATTATACGCTGGGACGTTGTGTTGTGCGATGTATTATACGCTGGGACGTTGTGTCGTGCATTGTATTATACGCTGGGACGTTGTGTCGTATTGTATACTGGGACGTTGTGTCGTGTGATGTATTATACGCTGGGACGTTGTGTCGTATTGTATACTGGAACGTTGTGTCGTGTGATGTATTATACGCTGGGACGTTGTGTCGTCTGTTGTGTTATACGCTGGGACGTTGTGTCGTGCGTTGTATTATACGCTGGGACGTTGTGTCGTGCGTTGTATTATACGCTGGGACGTTGTGTCGTATTGTATACTGGGACGTTGTGTCGTGTGATGTATTATACGCTGGGACGTTGTGTCGTATTGTATACTGGGACGTTGTGTCGTGTGATGTATTATACCCTGGGACGTTGTGTCGTGTGATGTATTATACGCTGGGACGTTGTGTCGTGTGATGTATTATACGCTGGGACGTTGTGTCGTATTGTATACTGGGACGTTGTGTCGTGTGATGTATTATACCCTGGGACGTTGTGTCGTGTGATGTATTATACGCTTGGACGTTGTGTCGTGCGTTGTATTATACGCTGGGACGTTGTGTCGTGTGATGTATTATACGCTGGGACGTTGTGTCGTGCGATGTGTTATACGCTGGGACGTTGTGTCGTGTGATGTGTTATACGCTGGGACGTTGTGTCGTGCGATGTATTATACGCTGGGACGTTGTGTCGTGTGATGTATTATACACTGGGGCGTTGTGTCGTATTGTATACTGGGATGTTGTGTCGTGTGATGTATTATACGCTGGGACGTTGTGTCGTATTGTATACTGGGACGTTGTGTCGTGTGATGTATTATACGCTGGGACGTTGTGTCGTATTGTATACTGGGACGTTGTGTCGTGTGATGTATTATACGCTGGGACGTTGTGTCATGTGATGTATTATACGCTGGGACGTTGTGTCGTGCGATGTGTTATACGCTGGGACGTTGTGTCGTGTGATGTATTATACGCTGGGACGTTGTGTCGTGTGATGTATTATACGCTGGGACGTTGTGTCGTGCGATGTATTATACGCTGGGACGTTGTGTCGTGTGATGTATTATACGCTGGGACGTTGTGTCGTATTGTATACTGGGACGTTGTGTCGTGTGATGTATTATACGCTGGGACGTTGTGTCGTATTGTATACTGGGACGTTGTGTCGTGTGATGTATTATACGCTGGGGCGTTGTGTCGTATTGTATACTGGGACGTTGTGTCGTGTGATGTATTATACGCTGGGACGTTGTGTCGTATTGTATACTGGGACGTTGTGTCGTGTGATGTATTATACGCTGGGACGTTGTGTCATGTGATGTATTATACGCTGGGACGTTGTGTCATGTGATGTATTATACGCTGGGACGTTGTGTCGTGGCGTTGTATTATACGCTGGGACATTGTGTCGTGCGTTGTATTATACGCTGGGGCGTTGTGTCGTATTGTATACTGGGGCGTTGTGTCGTGCGTTGTATTATACGCTGGGGCGTTGCGTTGTATTATACGCTGGGACGTTGTGTCGTGCGATGTATTATACGCTGGGGCGTTGTGTCGTGCGATGTATTGTACGCTGGGGCGTTGTGTTGTGCGATGTATTATACGCTGGGACGTTGTGTCGTGCATTGTATTATACGCTGGGACGTTGTGTCGTGCGATGTATTATACGCTGGGGCGTTGTGTTGTGCGATGTATTATACGCTGGGACGTTGTGTCGTGCATTGTATTATACGCTGGGACGTTGTTTCGTGCGATGTATTATACGCTGGGGCGTTGTGTCATGTGATGTATTATACGCTGGGACGTTGTGTCATGTGATGTATTATACGCTGGGGCGTTGTGTCGTGCGTTGTATTATACGCTGGGACATTGTGTCGTGCGTTGTATTATACGCTGGGACGTTGTGTCGTATTGTATACTGGGGCGTTGTGTCGTGCGTTGTATTATACGCTGGGGCGTTGCGTTGTATTATACGCTGGGGCGTTGTGTCGTGCGATGTATTATACGCTGGGACGTTGTGTCGTGCGATGTATTGTACGCTGGGGCGTTGTGTTGTGCGATGTATTATACGCTGGGGCGTTGTGTCGTGCATTGTATTATACGCTGGGACGTTGTGTCGTGCGATGTATTATACGCTGGGACGTTGTGTTGTGCGATGTATTATACGCTGGGACGTTGTGTCGTGCATTGTATTATACGCTGGGACGTTGTGTCGTATTGTATACTGGGACGTTGTGTCGTGTGATGTATTATACGCTGGGACGTTGTGTCGTCTGTTGTGTTATACGCTGGGACGTTGTGTCGTGCGTTGTATTATACGCTGGGACGTTGTGTCGTATACTGGGACGTTGTGTCGTGTGATGTATTATACGCTGGGACGTTGTGTCGTATTGTATACTGGGACGTTGTGTCGTGTGATGTATTATACGCTGGGATGTTGTGTCATGTGATGTATTATACGCTGGGACGTTGTGTCGTGCGATGTATTATACGCTGGGACGTTGTGTCGTGCGATGTATTATACGCTGGGACGTTGTGTCGTGCGATGTATTATACGCTGGGACGTTGTGCCCTGCATTGTATTATACGCTGGGACGTTGTGTCGTATTGTATACTGGGACGTTGTGTCGTGTGATGTATTATACGCTGGGACGTTGTGTCGTATTGTATACTGGGACGTTGTGTCGTGTGATGTATTATACGCTGGGACGTTGTGTCGTGCGTAGTATTATACCCTGGGACATTGTGTCGTGCGTTGTGTTATACGCTGGGACGTTGTGTCGTGCGTTGTATTATACCCTGGGACATTGTGTCGTGCGTTGTATTATACGCTGGGACGTTGTGTCGTATTGTATACTGGGACGTTGTGTCGTGCGTTGTATTATACGCTGGAACGTTGCGTCGTTGCGTTGTATTATACGCTGGGACGTTGTGTCGTGCGATGTATTATACGCTGGGACGTTGTGTCGTGCGATGTATTATACGCTGGGGCGTTGTGTTGTGCGATGTATTATACGCTGGGACGTTGTGTCGTGCATTGTATTATACGCTGGGACGTTGTGTCGTATTGTATACTGGGACGTTGTGTCGTGTGATGTATTATACGCTGGGACGTTGTGTCGTATTGTATACTGGAACGTTGTGTCGTGTGATGTATTATACGCTGGGACGTTGTGTCGTCTGTTGTGTTATACGCTGGGACGTTGTGTCGTGCGTTGTATTATACGCTGGGACGTTGTGTCGTGCGTTGTATTATACGCTGGGACGTTGTGTCGTATTGTATACTGGGACGTTGTGTCGTGTGATGTATTATACGCTGGGACGTTGTGTCATGTGATGTATTATACGCTGGGACATTGTGTCGTGCGATGTATTATACGCTGGGACGTTGTGTCGTGTGATGTATTATACGCTGGGACGTTGTGCCGTGCATTGTATTATACGCTGGGACGTTGTGTCGTATTGTATACTGGGACGTTGTGTCGTGTGATGTATTATACCCTGGGACGTTGTGTCGTGCGTTGTATTATACGCTGGGACGTTGTGTCGTGCGTTGTATTATACGCTGGGACGTTGTGTCGTGTGATGTATTATACGCTGGGACGTTGTGTCGTGCGATGTATTATACGCTGGGACGTTGTGTCGTGTGATGTATTATACGCTGGGACGTTGTGTCGTATTGTATACTGGGACGTTGTGTCGTGTGATGTATTATACGCTGGGACGTTGTGTCGTAATGTATACTGGGACGTTGTGTCGTGTGATGTATTATACGCTGGGACGTTGTGTCATGTGATGTATTATACGCTGGGACGTTGTGTCGTGCGATGTATTATACGCTGGGACGTTGTGTCGTGTGATGTATTATACGCTGGGACGTTGTGCCGTGCATTGTATTATACGCTGGGACGTTGTGTCGTATTGTATACTGGGACGTTGTGTCGTGTGATGTATTATACGCTGGGACGTTGTGTCGTCTGTTGTGTTATACGCTGGGACGTTTTGTCGTGCGTTGTATTATACGCTGGGACGTTGTGTCGTGCGTTGTATTATACGCTGGGACGTTGTGTCATATTGTATACTGGGACGTTGTGTCGTGTGATGTATTATACGCTGGGACGTTGTGTCGTCTGTTGTGTTATACGCTGGGACGTTGTGTCGTGCGATGTGATATATGCTGGGACGTTGTGTCGTGCGTTGTATTATACGCTGGGACGTTGTGTCGTGCACCGTATCGTTATACCTGTGTATATATTATACGCTGACACATTATGATGATGGGGAGGGCAGACATCTTCTTGCGGTTTTCTGGCTCCGGTATTTGGGGTGGTTTGTTCTGCGATGATTTCTGTTGCTTGTACATTTTAATGTTCCTCAGATATGGGGGGGGATTTGTAAAGTGCTATGGTATATGTTAGCGCTATTTAAATACATTATGTCATCCTGATATTTAGCAATGATCTATTAGAGGAGTTTCTGATTCTGAATGGTTTTTTCAGCACTTCCACCTAAACCCCCGAAGTCAATGAGTCCTGTGTGTAAGGATGTCTGCGGCACAGCGCCCCCTCTGGAGGATGCAGAGTGGTACTGGGGGGACATCTCCAGGTAAGGATCGGGGGGCACCTGTTCTACCTCTACATCAGGCTGGAATATAGCAACTTATCTTATTGGCCTCTGTCTCCAGGGAAGAAGTCAACGACAAGCTGCGGGATATGCCAGACGGGACCTTTCTGGTTCGCGATGCCTCCACCAAGATGCAAGGAGATTATACGCTCACCCTCCGGTAGGTCACATGACACAGAGCGCGCTGTACACTGCGGCCTGATACGATGTGTAACCTCTACGAGGCCGAGCCCCAGCCATATAGCGATTGAGGATGAGGGAGGCCTCTGGGGACGGGACGGCTACATCACGTTATGATATTGGATTCCTCTCCTTAGTCTCTCGTCTTCATTCTTTTTCTTTCCCTTTTGCTTTGTGATAGGAAGGGCGGAAACAACAAACTGATTAAGATTTACCACCGAGACGGCAAGTATGGCTTCTCAGATCCGCTGACTTTTCGATCTGTCGTGGAGCTGATCGGCCACTACCGGCACGAGTCTCTGGCACAGTATAATCCTAAACTGGACGTAAAGCTGCTGTATCCGGTGTCACGCTACCAGCAGGTGAGCTATTGGCGGCACACCAAAGCTGGCGCTGCAATTGTAAGCTCCGTGTCTGACTATCTGTGTTGTGCACAGGACCAGCTGGTGAAGGAGGATAACATCGACGCTGTTGGGAAGAAGCTCCAGGAATACCACGGCCAATTTCAGGACAAGAGTAAAGAATATGATGGACTGTATGAGGAGTACACCAAGACATCGCAGGTGAGTGGTGGTATGACAGCCTCCCCTGCTTTTATATTGTGGTTGCCTCTCCCACTCCCATATCCAGACCGCCCCCGCTTAGATATAGGAGTGGCCTGGCTCACATCCCGACCGCCTCCGCTTAGATATAGGAGTGGCCTCTCCCACATCCCGACCGCCCCCGCTTAGATATAGGAGTGGCCTCTCCCACATCCCGACCGCCCCCGCTTAGATATAGGAGTGGCCTGGCTCACATCCCGACCGCCCCCGCTTAGATATAGGAGTGGCCTCTCCCACATCCCGACCGCCCCCGCTTAGATATGGGAGTGGCCTCTCCCACATCCCGACCGCCCCCGCTTAGATATGGGAGTGGCCTCTCCCACATCCCGACCGCCCCCGCTTAGATATAGGAGTGGCCTCTCCCACATCCCGACCGCCCCCGCTTAGATATGGGAGTGGCCTCGCTCACATCCCGACCGCCCCCGCTTAGATATGGGAGTGGCCTCTCCCACATCCCGACCGCCCCCGCTTAGATATGGGAGTGGCCTCTCCCACATCCCGACCGCCCCCGCTTAGATATGGGAGTGGCCTCTCCCACATCCCGACCGCCCCCGCTTAGATATGGGAGTGGCCTCTCCCACATCCCGACCGCCCCCGCTTAGATATGGGAGTGGCCTCTCCCACATCCCGACCGCCCCCGCTTAGATATGGGAGTGGCCTCTCCCACATCCCGACCGCCCCCGCTTAGATATGGGAGTGGCCTCTCCCACATCCCGACCGCCCCCGCTTAGATATGGGAGTGGCCTCTCCCACATCCCGACCGCCCCCGCTTAGATATGGGAGTGGCCTCTCCCACATCCCGACCGCCCCCGCTTAGATATGGGAGTGGCCTCTCCCACATCCCGACCGCCCCCGCTTAGATATGGGAGTGGCCTCTCCCACATCCCGACCGCCCCCGCTTTGATATGGGAGTGGCCTCTCCCACATCCCGACCGCCCCCGCTTTGATATGGGAGTGGCCTCTCCCACATCCCGACCGCCCCCGCTTTGATATGGGAGTGGCCTCTCCCACATCCCGACCGCCCCCGCTTTGATATGGGAGTGGCCTCTCCCACATCCCGACCGCCCCCGCTTTGATATGGGAGTGGCCTCTCCCACATCCCGACCGCCCCCCGCTTTGATATGGGAGTGGCCTCTCCCACATCCCGACCGCCCCCGCTTTGATATGGGAGTGGCCTCTCCCACATCCCGACCGCCCCCGCTTTGATATGGGAGTGGCCTCTCCCACATCCCGACCGCCCCCGCTTTGATATGGGGAGTGGCCTCTCCCACATCCCGACCGCCCCCGCTTTGATATGGGAGTGGCCTCTCCCACATCCCGACCGCCCCCGCTTTGATATGGGAGTGGCCTCTCCCACATCCCGACCGCCCCCGCTTTGATATGGGAGTGGCCTCTCCCACATCCCGACCGCCCCCGCTTTGATATGGGAGTGGCCTCTCCCACATCCCGACCGCCCCCGCTTAGATATGGGAGTGGCCTCTCCCACATCCCAGCCACTTGTTGCCAGACATGGCAGCTCCTTATCAAAGTCCTCTAATACTTGTACAGCCTTTTCTGGGGATGATGGGGCTGAGCGCTGACATATATTACAGGAGATTCAGATGAAGCGGACGGCCATTGAAGCATTTAATGAAACCATTAAGATCTTCGAGGAGCAGTGCCATTCCCAGGAGCGTTACAGTAAAGAAATCCGGGAATGTTTCCACCGAGATGGCAACGAAAAAGAGATGGAGAGGTAAGAAGGGCATGGCGGGGGTTAAACCATTACAACACAGAAAAATTAGTCAAGAAAAAACAAAAAAATTCAAATATATAAAATATATATTTATTAATAAAAATGTAATAAATAATACATTGAAAAAATATATACCAAATCCAATAATACAGGTGACACAGACAAAAGATAAGACACAACACAAGACACGTGTCACATAAAGAGGCTCAAAAATATACGAAGGATATATAGAAAGATGACAGTATGTATATATATATAATATACGCGTTTCGCGCTACTACGTGCATGTGAGTTGCGCGTCATATGAAGCGACTGCTCGTTACTGCGCATGCGCTGGGCTGATTTTCGCTATGGCCATCACGGCGTCATGCGCTATTATCCACAGCTGGTTTCACATAGTTTGGGGGCCTCTATATATAGCTCTCCCTTTTGCTGGTCACTACACCTCCTGAGGAAGCTTTTTAGCGAAATGCGTTGAGGTGTGTTTCCACGCATATCTTTGTGTTCACTGGGGCTCAAATTTGTCTTTATAATGGCTACAGGTAATCATTATCATTCTAGATTTATTCATTGGTTTATTTGACATGTTTTCCATTTATCATTGCTTTTTTCTATATATGGTATTCACTAATATCTAGTAATATATTTAAGCAGTATATGGATAGTGTCTTCAATTTTGCATTTCCATATATATTTCTTTGTCCATGTGGCATCTAATCTTTATTGATTGGGTTAAATTCCCTATCCAGACATTCATTTATATATGGTTTGCAAATTTTGCATATTGAGTATTAATTATATATCTTGGGCCATTATATATATATATCTAACTAATATCTATATATTTTATATCTATTCTATTTTCTATCTTTTTTCTTTTCTATATATATATCTATTTCTTTTATATTTTCTTTTATTATATATCTTTTTTTTTCTTTTTTTATATTTTTTTTTTTTTTTCTGTCTCTTTCTTTTCTTTGTTATTTTTGAGCCTCTTTATGTGACACGTCTTGTGTTGTGTCTTATCTTTTGTCTGTGTCACCTCTATTATTGGATTTGGTATATATTTTTTCAACATATTATTTATTACATTTTTATTAATAAATATATATTTTATATATTTTTGAGATTTTTTTTGTTTTTTCTTGACTAATTTTTTTGTGTTGTAATATTAATTTTGTAGTCAAGTATATATGGGGGTTAAACTGTTAGCCATCAGCGCGGCTTTTGACCTTTCACTAATTTTCCAGAGTAATCATCAATTATGAGAAACTGAAATCTCGATTGGGGGAAATTCACGACAGTAAAGAGCGTCTGGAGCAGGACCTGAAGAAACAAGCGCTGGACAACCGGGAAATCGACAAGAGGATGAACAGCATCAAACCGGACCTGATCCAGCTGCGCAAGACCCGCGACCTGTACCTGGTGTAAGTCCCTCTGCTCCAGAATACTGGCGTAGGTGCGTCTCGTCTGCTCGCCCCTTTTTGCGCCACTTTCCTATTTCTGCACCTTCCTTGACACTTTTTAAGAAAATGGACAGAGCAGGAATCAAACCCTGAATTCACCACAGCCTGTTGTAGTGCCAGTGGGGGGGGGTAGATGAGGCGCGCTAGCCTTACTAAACTGCCCCCATGTGTCATGGCTTCCTCTTCTCTCCGACAGATGGCTCAATCACAAAGGAGTGCGGCAGAAGCGCATCAATGAATGGCTGGGAATCCGCAGTCCTGATGAGTGAGTGCTCAGCATTGGCGCGGCGGCCGCGCACCACGGCACGTGTCTCTACCCCCTTAACACGCTTCTCCTTTTCAGGCCGTACTTCCAGTGCGAGGAGGACGAGGAGTGTCTGCCGCACTATGATGAGAAGACCTGGTTTGTTGGAGATCTGAACCGGATACAAGCAGAAGAATTACTCCAGGGAAAGCCCCACGGCGCCTTTCTGATCCGGGAAAGCAGCAAAAAGGGCTGTTACGCCTGTTCTGTGGTGTGAGTGACCCTTTCTATCTATCTGTAGTGACCGCCAGGTGCGGAGTGGTAATGTAAGAGCCCATGGAGCCTGTATACAGCTTCTACTATATACACCTGTCTATTGCTGACTGTTTCCAGTAACCATCTCCAGAGCTGTAGTTACCATTCTTGTGGGACCTGTAAGAAGGGGCAGATGAGGGAGCTTGGGCCGTGGGTAGGCTGTGTAATAATTGTTCTTTCCTCCTTGTTCAGGGCGGACGGCGAGGTCAAGCACTGCGTCATCTACAGCACTTCTCGAGGCTACGGGTTTGCAGAGCCATACAATCTCTACAGCACACTTAAGGAGTTGGTGCTTCATTACCAGCACACGTCGCTCATCCAACACAACGATTCTCTGAACGTGCGACTGGCCTACCCGGTCTACGCCCAGGCGGCCTCCCTGTGCAGATAAGCCCCTGCAGACCAGGCCGGCGCTGGCCATTCTGGATCTTTTCTATGGTTTTCTAGAACTACGAGGGCATTCTTTCTACTTAGACTGCTTGTTTTGCACAAGAAGTGAATTTGCGAATGTGAAATGAAAAGTGACGCAACAGGACAGGATGGCGACACGGATGGGAGGGCTCCGGCTGCTTCCTGCCGCTGGGCGGAGAGTGCGAGGCGCCCGCTCAGTATTGGGAGGAGCCTGAGATTTGGGAAAGACGACCAAAGGATTCTGGAGATTCACTTTTTCCTCTAAGGAATTGAGAACTTGTAAAGTCGCTTTATTTTTCCAACAGTAAACAAAGTTTTGGCTTCCACGGCACGAACTCTTCACGCGGAGAGCCGTCCATTGGTTTAACCAAATTCAGCCACCAAAACTTTGTTCGTTGCTGGATCTAGCACTTCCGTGGGATCACGCGGCGCCTGCACACATTTCTACGCCAAAACTTGAAGAAAAAGAAGAAAATGGTGGCTTAATAGAAGGACACGAAAGTGTCGCCATGTTGTGTTTGTGGGGGGCGTCGCCTAATACCGCTGCCGCCGCCCACACGATGACATGGTCTCCTTTTCTTTGATACAATGGATTGTATGATGATGGGACGCTGGCGCTCCGACTCTTTTCTTCATGTTGTTTTCATGTATGGTCAGGTCAGCGCTTCTAGATGGCTCGCCATAGCACACAGCAGCGGCCGGGGGCTTGTCCTACATGGAGGCTCCGCCCCTGTCACCCCCTCCGCAGGTGCTTCATGGGGAAACCTCTTATTGCTGTGGGTACCGTCTGGGGCTCCTCAATATTAGGACTTTACTGAGGTTTGGGGGAGGGGTGCACTTTAAGAGTCCCTTGTTACAGGGTAGTGGCTCCGGCGGGCGGGTGGGCGGGACTCCTCGATGCAGATTTGATATCTGACTAAGGCAGCTATGTAACACTTTGTCTTTTTTAATATATATATTTTTTTTGTTTTTTTTTTTTCCACCAGATTCTATAATTTATTCTTTTACGAGGGTGGAACTTTGTGACCCGATGAAACCACTTTGGTGCGGAGTGGGTGGAGCCATCTAGAAGCATGTGCCGCCTCTTCCAGCTGTGCGAGGCCTATGTCTTGCTGGCCCGGGCCTTCGCACGGCCACGTTTCCCTGTTTTTATTTTGCACTCATTTGGCACTTGGTACAAAATGGGTAAAAGGCAGAAGGTGGATGGTAAATAAATGCACGAGCGCGGGGGCTGGGAGGGGGCGGAGTCATTGCCTCTTATGACAATATCTGTGCAATATGAAAGGTGACATTTTTTGAGTTCTCGATGACTTGCCGGTTTGCGTATCCTCGAGGGTCGGGCCTGCGTTGCCGCCATTTGGCCACTTCCTCCAGTGACGATTGGATGATTTGCAAATCAGTTTTATCATTGGCTTAGTTGTTTATGTCTTGAGGTTTGCTGAGAGCTTCTGTCTTACAAGGGGCCCCCTGGGGTTCCTCTAGTCATCCTCCGCGCCATCCGGATAAGTCGGTTCTGTCTCCTCCCGCTCCAGGCAGATGTCAGAGCTGAAATCCTCTGTGCTGCGGGTACTGTACAGGATGATTATACCGCCCCCTGTGGTATCATGCAGATGTCACGGTCTGTGGTGATGGACTGAATGCTTCTATTTTTGATGATAAATGAATTCCTGGTACTTGAACAATCTCTCGGAGGTTTTTCTAGGATGATGAGGGGAGTTTTTCTACGGCTCGCTGGATTTCTCAGTTTCAGGAGAATCCGAGGTCTACAAGTTTTCACCTTTTATTGAACAGTTCCAGTAACTTGTAGATTCTCATTTTCATTCCTGTTTTTGTTTAAGTATTTTTTAAATTTACGTTGGTTACTCTAAATGTTGTGTCCGGACACAAGCGCCACCCCGAGCGAAACCATTGACAAATCTGTGCATAGCCGGGGCTCTTAGGTGCGCAGTTGGGGCTCTTTGGTGCGCAGTTGGGGCTCTTAGGTGCGTAGCCGGGGCTCTTAGGTGCGTAGCCGGGGCTCTTAGGTGCGCAGTTGGGGCTCTTAGGTGCGCAGTTGGGGCTCTTAGGTGCGCAGTTGGGGTTCTTAGGTGCGTAGTTGGGGTTCTTAGGTGTGTAGCCGGGGCTCTTTGGTGCGTAGTTGGGGCTCTTTGGTGCGCAGTTGGGGCTCTTTGGTGCGCAGTTGGGGCTCTTTGGTGCGCAGTTGGGGCTCTTTGGTGCGCAGTTGGGGCTCTTTGGTGCGCAGTTGGGGCTCTTAGGTATGTAGCTGGGCTCTTAGGTGCGTAGCCGGGGCTCTTAGGTATGTAGCCGGGGCTCTTTGGTGCGCAGTTGGGGCTCTTTGGTGCGCAGTTGGGGCTCTTTGGTGCGCAGTTGGGGCTCTTTGGTGCGCAGTTGGGGCTCTTTGGTGCGCAGTTGGGGCTCTTAGGTGCGCAGTTGGGGCTCTTAGGTATGTAGCTGGGCTCTTAGGTACGTAGCCGGGCTCTTAGGTGCGCAGTTGAGGCTCTTAGGTATGTAGCCAGGTTCTTAGGTGCGTAGCTGGGGCTCTTTGGTGAGCAGTTGGGGCTTTTAGGTATGTATCTGGGGCTCTTTGGTGCGCAGTTGGGGCTCTTTGGTGCGCAGTTGAGGCTCTTAGGTATGTAGTCGGGCTCTTTGGTGCGCAGTTGGGGCATTTTGGTATGTAGCCGGGCTCTTAGATGCGTAGCTGGGGCTCTTTGGTGCGCAGTTGGGGCGCTTTGGTATGTAGCCGGGCTCTTTGGTGTGCAGTTGGGGCTCTTTGGTGCGCAGTTGGGGAGCTTTGGTGCGCAGTTAAGGCTCTTTGGTGCGCAGTTGAGGCTCTTTGGTGTGCAGTTGGGGCACTTTGGTATGTAGCTGGGCTCTTAGAGGCGTAGCTGGGGCTCTTTGGTGCGCAGTTGGGGCGCTTTGGTATGTAGCCAGGCTCTTTGGTGCGCAGTTGGGGAGCTTTGGTGCGCAGTTGAGGCTCTTTGGTGTGCAGTTGGGGCACTTTGGTATGTAGCCGGGCTCTTAGAGGCGTAGCTGGGGCTCTTTGGTGCGCAGTTGGGGCGCTTTGGTATGTAGCCGGGCTCTTAGAGGCGTAGCTGGGGCTCTTTGGTGCGCAGTTGGGGCGCTTTGGTATGTAGCCAGGCTCTTTGGTGCGCAGTTGAGGCTCTTTGGTGTGCAGTTGGGGCACTTTGGTATGTAGCCGGGCTCTTAGAGGCGTAGCTGGGGCTCTTTGGTGCGCAGTTGGGGCGCTTTGGTATGTAGCCGGGCTCTTAGATGCGTAGCTGGGGCTCTTTGGTGCGCAGTGGGCGCTTTGGTATGTAGCCGGGCTCTTAGAGGCGTAGCTGGGGCTCTTTGGTGCGCAGTTGAGGCTCTTTGGTGCAGTAACACAGCGGCTGTATTTGCACTGGGCCCGGGGCACGCCCTGGCATGGGCCCTACGTAATCTCCCATGACACAGGCGAGTAGTGGTTGACACCGGTTGTGACTCTCAATCAGTTTTGCTCTTGTTTGTGAGACACATTTTGTGGTTTTCACTTTCTAGTGCATGGATACTTGTGCACTGGTTTTCTCTTTACCTCTGGAGTGGCCCCTCCTTTGCCTGGGTGTTGGGGCCCCCGTCTGGGCTCTTTGTGACTCCCAGAGGACAGATAGATATAGGTAGATCTAGATTTAAGTTCTTACATGACCAGCTGCTTGAGTATATGCAGTGCTACCATAGTCTGTGATCACTGGGCCAAAGAGCTTGCACTTTAACCTCTCAGTGGCCAGCTAGCATATCAATGTTCATGCAGACATTGTCGCGCTTAGAAAGTAGGAGAGGGGAGCCCCATTGAAGCTGAAACATGCGGGGCTCTGTAGCCAACCCCCCTCCTACAGGCAGCGCCATGTCACCCTGCATCCGCACAAGCCCCAGTGTCATCCCCGATGGCCTCTGTGGTCAGCATTGAGGCTGTTTGGAGCTGTGATGTAGTTGTGTGCACAGTCAGGTAGTGTGTGAACTGCGTCCTGCACAAATGGTCCTGCATCCTGAGGTTTTAAGGGCCCAAGGCCTTCAGGCCACTGTCAGGGCAGATGTGAGCAGCGCCGGGATACATGGCTGTAGTTTCTATGTGCTTTTTTATTTTGTAAGTGACAGCACTCCCACGGTCGGAGACCGATCCATGACATTTCCGCTGCACTCGTATGGATGATGTGGGAGTCGCCTTGTTTTGTACTCTGCGGGACAGAAGGCTTTTCAGTTGAGTATTAGGAGGAGGAATATGCAAACAGATTTCCATGAACTACAAACCATAAGCTATTACCATGCAGTACAAGTTTGCACATGTCATTCCCGGGGTGGGGGGTGGGATGGTGGGGTTGGGGTAAGAGGCGCGAGATGACGCTAGGATTTCAAAGGAACAAACACTTGAGCCACTTTTGCCGAGGTCTGTGGTGGGATCAGGACGCCACCGCCACCTCATGTCTGGGTCTGCGCAGACTTTTCTTCCTGTTTTCCGGAATTTCAGCATGTAACTTTGGTACTATGTTACTGACTGTTAGTGTAAACCGTTCTGTCTCTCTATGGTGTCATGAGGAAATCATGTAGCTAGATGTAATGGGTTTCACAAGAAGCAAAGTGTACGTTTTCGTGTTTCTCCAACAGATCATGCTGTAGCTGTTAGGCCGGATTCTCATTACAAACACTTGTCACCAGATGTCACCCAGCGCTGGCTGCGACCTGCTCCGAGAGTAACCCAACGACAAGCAACCTTCCTCCACCAGGGACGCCCTTGTGTCTCCGCCCCGCGCTGCGTCATCTGGTGACGCGTGTTTACCTTTCAGTATTTGCTTTTGTTTGGTACCATAGTGCGCTGTTGTTACAAGTGAACTTGTTTCTAATTGTGCAATACTGTGTATGGGCTGTGTTTTACCCCCGCTCAGGGGCAGATCTATGTACAGCATTTACATGGTTCCATGATACTTACCTGTCTTGCAGAATTAAACAGAAGATATTTTCTTGATAATTTGGCAGCCATATCTTGTTTGATTGATTTCATGTTCGTCATCTTGATCATGAAGAGCGTTACTGCCCCTGTCACCAGCCTTTATGGTCAAAGGTACATCACCGGGAAAATCACCGAACAGCGGAGGACGCCAATTGTTCCACACTTAGTCAGAAGTGCAATAATTCTTCAAATCACTTGAATAGAAAAAGTACTAGATGATAAGATCTCAACTACCTTCTGCCACCATTAGAGGGAGCAATAAACAGTATGCAGTAAGGGTGCAGACAGGTAGAATGTACTGCCTGATATGTCACAGCCACCTATGCTGAAGGCTAGATCAGCTGTATATGGCCTACTCTATGCCATCTATTACATAGGGTATTGGTGCAAGAATTTAGTTGCGTTCGCAATAGTAACTACCCATAGAGAGAGATAGGAGATGATACAGTGTGGGGGGGGGGGGTTCTGGGGATTAGTGTAGTGTTAGGACAGGAGAGAGATCGGAGATAATACACAGATAATACAGTGTGGGGGGTTCTGGGGATTAGTGTAGTGTTAGGACTAGAGAGAGATAGGAGATAATACAGTGTGGGGGGTTCTGGGGATTAGTGTAGTGTTAGGACAGGAGAGAGATTGGAGATAATACACAGATACGTGGGGGGTTCTGGGGATTAGTGTAGTGTTAGGACTAGGAGAGAGATCGGAGATAATACACAGATAATACAGTGTGGGGGTTCTGGGGATTAGTGTAGTGTTAGGACAGGAGAGAGATCGGAGATAATACACAGATAATACAGTGTGGGGGGTTCTGGGGATTAGTGTAGTGTTAGGACAGGAGAGAGATCAGAGATAATACACAGATAATACAGTGTGGGGGGTTCTGGGGATTAGTGTAGTGTTAGGACAGGAGAGAGATCGGAGATAATACACAGATAATACAGTGTGGGGGGTTCTGGGGATTAGTGTAGTGTTAGGACAGGAGAGAGATCAGAGATAATACACAGATAATACAGTGTGGGGGGTTCTGGGGATTAGTGTAGTGTTAGGACAGGAGAGAGATCGGAGATAATACACAGATAACGTGGGGGGGTTCTGGGGATTAGTGTAGTGTTAGGACAGGAGAGAGATAGGAGATAATACACGACGTGTGGGGGGTTCTGGGGATTAGTGTAGTGTTAGGACTAGAGAGAGATAGGGATAATACACAGATAATACAGTGTGGAGGGTTCTGGGGATTAGTGCAGTGTTAGGACAGAGAGAGATACGACAGATAATACAGATGTGGGGGGTTGGGGATTAGTGTAGTGTTAGGACTAGAGAGAGATAGGAGATAATACACAGATAATACAGTGTGGGGGGTTCTGGGGATTAGTGTAGTGTTAGGACGAGAGAGAGATAGGAGATAATACACAGATAACACAGTGTGGGGGGTTCTGGGGATAGGTGTAGTGTTAGGACTGGAGAGAGATAGGAGATAATACACAGATAATACAGTGTGGGGGGTTCTGGGGATTAGTGTAGTGTTAGGACTGGAGAGAGATAGGAGATAATACACAGATAATACAGTGTGGGGGGTTCTGGGGATTAGTGTAGTGTTAGGACTAGAGAGAGATAGGAGATAATACACAGATAATACAGTGTGGGGGGTTCTGGGGATTAGTGTAGTGTTAGGACGAGAGAGAGATAGGAGATAATACAGTGTGAGGGGTTCTGGGGATTAGTGTAGTGTTAGGACAGGAGAGAGATAGGAGATAATACACAGATAATACAGTGGGGGGGGGGGGTTCTGGGGATTTTTGTACTGACCTGTTGCTATTTCTGAGCTGCAGCAGATTCACCAATTACAATTGGTCAAGTACAACCTTTACTATGTCCAAGAACAGACAATTTAGTCACATTACACGACAATCTTTTTTGACATATCTGCAATAATTTATCTTTTTTCCTTGCCTCCTCCCCCTGATCTTATACACACAACACAAACCCAGTGAAATTTCTGCAAAATAATCCTCCAGCGCACGGTGATAATAGTAACCAACTCTGACACTAAGTTTGTGTGTGCAATAGAGGGCAGAAATCCACAGCACAACATCACAAATACAGTAATGTGACCTCACAGAACAATCAAGATTGGAACCCAGTCCTCAGAACATGACTACAGATGGGAGAACCTCTCAACATATATTTCGTGTTACTCAGAACCAAAGTTCATTCTAGGTCAAAACAAAAAGTTCGAATTATACCTTAGATTCGGTAAACACGGCACGCAGGGCCCTAGGACATAATACTAAATACATAGGTGTATGACACTGTCAGGGCTCCTAGGACTATATATGGGTTGGGGGGGGCGGTTTTTTTTGGGTGGCGCTGCGGGCCCGGCTATCTATAATACATAGTGTATGACACTGTCAGGGCTCCTAGGACTATATATCTATAATACATGGTGTATGACACTGTCAGGGCTCCTAGGACTATATATCTATAATACATAGTGTATGGCCCCCCCCGGGCCCCTAGGACTATATATCTATAATACATAGTGTGTGACACTGTCAGGACTCCTAGGACTATATATCTATAATACATAGTGTATGACACTGTCAGGTCTCCTAGGACTATATATCTATAATACATAATGTATGACACTGTCAGGACTCCTAGGTCTAGATATCTATAATACATAGTGTATGACACTGTCAGGGCTCCTAGGACTATCTCTTATATATATAAAAATGAGTTTCTGTCTATCTGTCTGTCTGTTCTTTATGCGCGACCAAACGACTGGACCGATCCTCACCAAATTTGTCACACATGTACATCAGGTGTCCGGGAATATTTCAGACTGGGTCTCAGCTCTCTTGGACGTACCGTTCCTGAGATACAGTATTCCCAAAAAATGACCAACATTAGCTAATACAAGCCTACAAGTCTTTCACTCATATTCCAACTGCCATACACACGGTCACATGTCCCTTATCAGCCAATAAGAGCTCGCAGGTGCTTAGTCTCCTCAGGCACACAGGTTTCCATAGCAACGAAGCTATTTATGACCTGTATTAGTCAATAGCAGTTCGCAGGTCCTTAAATATTCAGTCATATGACGTGTATCAGCCAGTATTCACATTTAATTTACCAGGTTTCCATAACAACACAGCCATAAATAGACTGTACCTATACTGGACTCAGTGGCGTAACCAGGAATGGCTGGGTCCCAAGGTGAACATTTGACATGGGCCGCCCCCCTGCACAAACTGCATTCCTACACACAGTATTATGCCCCATAGTGGCCCCTGCATACACTATTATGCACCATAGTGGCCCTTGCACACAGTATTCTGCCCCATAGTGGCCCCTGCACACAGTATCATAGTGGCTCCTTCATATAGTATTATGCGCACTTCCCGCTACTTCTTCAATGTTGGAACAGATGTCACGTGAGCCAGGCATGCATCGCGACGCATAATGACGTGGGACTGGCCCACCGACATCTGGGACGTCACCAAGGAGGCCCGAAGCCTGCTGAAAAGACCCCAGAGTATAATGATAGCAGTGTTTGTGGGGTTCACGGCCCACAGGCCTTACCAATCCCCGCTCCTGCTCACAGCCGCCTCTGCAGAAGGTGACGCGCAGGTGGCCATGAGCAGGAGTGGGGATCGGTAAGTAAATAGGGCCCGTTACCTGCTGGTGTTACACCAGCAGGTAATGGCCTATTAAAAAAAAAAAAAAAAAAAAACACATCAGGGGCCCGCCGGGACCCCTAATGTCCCGGGCCCTGTGGCAGCCGCTACCACTGCTACCCCGGTATTTACGCCACTGACTGGACTGCCATACTGGATTTCAGCATTCTTATAAATTGAAACGTTTTTAAACTACTCATGTCCCCTGCAGCAAAACGCATGGCTGCTGCTCAAGCTAATGAAAACTCTCAGCAGACCCAAGCCTGTCTCCAATCTGACAAAGCATTGTCAGCCACATGCACACAGCTGCACTCCAGGTTTCAATAACAACCCAGCCATTTTTCTTTACTGCTGTAGGTCAGCTTTAAAGGGGCAGGGCGCTGTGGATGACACTGTTACACAAGATCACATACACACAGCTTTACTTCAGGTTTGCCATAACAACCGATCGCAGGTCTTTCACCAATATCCAAACTGAGATACACATGATCACATGAGGCTTATGGACCAATGGAAAATCGTAGGTTCTTCAGTCTTGACATACACACAGCTTTACACCAGGTTTCCATAGCAACCAAGCTATTTATGACCTGTATGATTCAATATCAGTTCACAGGTCCTTAAATATTGAGTCATATGACGTGCATCAGCCAATATAAGTTCACATTTCATTTACCAGGTTTCCATAGCTCACAGCCATAAATAGACTGTACCTATACTGGGCTGCCATACTGGATGTCAAGTGCAAAACTGGCCAATTCTTATGGAGCCACTACACAAACAAAAAATGAAATATACCTGTGCGAAGCTGGGTCCTTCTGCTAATAGATATATATATATATATATATATATATATATATATACATAGTGTATGATACTGTCAGGGATCCTAGAACTATATATCTATAATACAAAGTGTATGACACTGTCAGGTCTCCTAGGACTATATATATATAATACATAGTGTGTGACACTGTCAGGACTCCTAGGACTATATATGTATAATACATAGTGTGTGACACTGTCAGGTCTCCTAGGACTATATATCTATAATGCATAGTGTGTGACACTGTCAGGGCTCCTAGGACTATATATCTATAATACATAGTGTGTGACACTGTCAGGGCTCCTAGGACTATATATCTATAATACATAGTGTGTGACACTGTCAGGTCTCCTAGGACTATATATCTATAATACATAGTGTGTGACACTGTCAGGGCTGCTAGGACTATATATCTATAATACATAGTGTATTACACTGTCAGGACTCCTAGGACTATATATCTAAAATACATAGTGTATGACACTGTCAGGTCTCCTAGGACTATATATCTATAATGCATAGTGTGTGACACTGTCAGGGCTCCTAGGACTATATATCTATAATGCATAGTGTATGACACTGTCAGGTCTCCTAGGACTATATATCTATAATGCATAGTGTGTGACACTGTCAGGTCTCCTAGGACTATATATCTATAATACATAGTGTGTGACACTGTCAGGTCTCCTAGGACTATATATCTATAATACATAGTGTGTGACACTGTCAGGGCTCCTAGGACTATATATGTATAATACATAGTGTATGACACTGTCAGGTCTCCTAGGACTATATATCTATAATACATAGTGTGTGACACTGTCAGGGCTCCTAGGACTATATATCTATAATACATAGTGTGTGACACTGTCAGGACTCCTAGGACTATATACCTATAATACATAGTGTGTGACACTGTCAGGGCTGCTAGGACTATATATCTATAATACATAGTGTATTACACTGTCAGGACTCCTAGGACTATATATCTATAATACATAGTGTATGACACTGTCAGGTCTCCTAGGACTATATATCTATAATACATAGTGTGTGACACTGTCAGGGCTCCTAGGACTATATATCTATAATACAAATACAATACATAGCGTATGACACTGTCAGGACGCCTAGGCAGTGTCAGACTGGGATGTCTAGGGCCCACCAGTGGAATTGCTTCTAGGGGCCCACCATCAGGACCTCTGCAGATCAGCGGTACCCAGACAGGGCGGCTAAAGGTAATAACATGTTGGTAGCCATGCTGCTAACCCGCCATACCATGTGCACCACTGCACTACCTAAACCCACTGCTACACCCTATATGGCAAGTGAACAGCGTGGCTCCTAAAATTGTTACCTGTAGCCGCACTGTCTTGGAAAAGCTGATCTGCAGAGGTCCTGGCTGTTGTATCATCGCAGATGTAATATTGATGGCCTATCCTAAGCACAGGCCATCAATATTAGAAAGATGGATAAATCCTTTAAAAAGAGGTTGTCCAGGAATTGGCGCAACCCATGTGGCTGGCGGGAGGAGTAAAATAAATATAAATAAATAATAAATCATACTCACCTGTCCCCGGCGCTCCGTTGTCTGCTGCCAGTGTCCATTTAGTCTCGTGCCGTCGACTCCTTACTGGGAGTCCTGCACATCATGTGAGCGCTAAGACCAATTAGGTACAGGATTTCCAGAAATGAGGCGCCGCCATGAGACCGAAGAGACACAGGCAGGGGACAACGGGGTGCTGGGGACAGGTGAGTATGCTATTTTTGAATTTTTTTTTAATTTTTACACCTCCCCAGCGGCCGCCACAAGGGTCGCTCCAGTTTATGGACAACCTCTTTTAAGGGGTTGTCTGGGCCAAATTTTTTTATGGTTTCCACACTGGTCCCCCCACATAGTGGCCTCTTCACTGGTCCCCCATACTGTAAGGGGAACAGTGATGGGGTCATTATATTGTGTGGGTGAAGTGATGGGTGCTAACATCCTGTTGTCCAGGGGTTGTCCAGGGTTAATCTTTTTTATAGCCTATGCTCAGGATAGGCCATAAATACCTGATCGGTAGGGGGCTGACACACGGCCCCATCAGGTGTCCGGAGCCACTTCCAGCACCTTTTCTGTACACAACACAGGGCCGGAAGCAGAAAGCTCCATCCACTGTATAGCAGCCCGGCGCCTGCACTGCTCAGCTCCTACTGACTTCAATAAGTGCTGAGATGCAGTGAAGGTGCCCAGCTAATATACAGTGGACAGAGCTTTCTGCTTCTGGCCCCGTATTGTGTACAGGACGGGCACCAGAAGTGGCTCCGTACAGCTGATCGGTCCGGGGTCAGCCCCCTACAGATCAGGTATCTATGGCCTATCCTGAGGATAAACCATAACAAATTATGCCTGGACAACCCCTTTAATATACCCCCCTAATGCCTCACACTTTAAAGAGGTTGTCCAGTATAATTTTTTTCTTTTTTATAATTAGTCTGGGGGAGGTGAATCCCCCCTACCCCCCTCCGCAAAAAAAAAAAAAAACATACTCACCTGTCCCCTGTGCTCCGGTGTCCTCCCAGCATGGTCCGATCCTGCAGCTCCACTGTCTTCTTTTGCCGGAAGTCCTCACTGGCTGTGACGTCCCACGTCCCTTCCTTTAGGCTGCTGATTGGCCTCAGCGGTCACGTGACGTCACAGGTAGTCATGTGCAGGGGGAACTTCAGCTGGAAGAAAACAACAGAGCTGCAGGACCAAACCGCGCTGGGAGACACTGGGGACAGGAAAGAAAGTTTTTTTTTTTTCTTTTTTTTATTACCTGCCCCGTTGTAATTAAAAAAAAAAAAAAAAATGTTATCCTGCACAACCCCATTAATGTCCCCAAGGCTATTGGTCTCCATCACTGTCCCCCCAATGACCCCATCAATGGTCCCCATACAGTATAGGGGACCAGTGAAGGGGCCACTGCACGGGGGGGAATATTGAGGGGGCCACTGTATGGGGGAATATTGAGGGGGCCACTGTATGCCCATACAGTGGCCCCTTCACTGGTCTCCCCTATAGCAGTCTTGGAGTTTCGGTGACTTTAGTATTGTTATACTGCAGCCCTAGAGCAGGCGCCAACATAACAATACAGTGAGAAATTAAGGGGTGGGGGGGACTACAACTCTCAACAGACCAAGAGCATCTGGAGCTGCTGGGGGCTGTAGTTATCAGAATGGCCAGTGAAGTTAAAAGATTTGGGGGCAAAATAGGGGGAAAAGTTTTTTGTTTGCTCGTCTGGGCTCCTATGCAGAAACCGTCGCCGCGCACAGTGTTAGTACGTCAGTGACGCTTGCAGCAACAAGCTGGATTGGTTCCAGCAGCTGCCCACCAGGATCCCCCTACCCCCTCTCTAGAGTGAATTCTTGATAGTGACGGTTACGGGTGCTGCAGCGATATCTCAGAGACTTGATAGAGATACAGCTGAGGTGCCCACAACTGCAGTTATCAAGAGCACGGTGAGTGAGCAGCGCCCGGTAAACAATACTGGGACAGTATAATATACTCCACAGTGGCCCCACACAGTATTATATGCTCCGCAGTGGCCCCCACACAGGAATATATGCTCCACAATGGCCCCAACTCAGCAATATATGCTCCACAGTGGCCCCCACACAGCAATATATGCTCCGCAGTGGCCCCCACACAGCATTATATGCTCCGCAGTGGCCCCAACACAGCATTATATGCTCCGCAGTGGCCCCAACACAGCATTATATGCTCCGCAGTGGCCCCAACACAGCATTATATGCTCCACAGTGGCCCCCACACAGCATTATATGCCCTCAGTGGCCCCCACACAGCATTATTGCCCTCAGTGGCCCCCACACAGTTCCCCGGGCCCCCCCGTTTTTGTCCGCGTGGCCCCAACACAGCATTATATGCTCCACAGTGGCCCCCCCAGCATTATATGCTCCACAGTGGCCCCCACACAGCATTATATGCTCCACAGTGGCCCCCACACAGCATTATATGCTCACAGTGACCCCCACACAGTATTATATGCTCCTCAGTAGCCCCCACACAGCATTATATGCTCACAGTGACCCCCACACAGTATTATATGCTCCTCAGTAGCCCCCACACAGTAATATATTCCCACAGTGGCCCCCACCCCTAGAGCCAGTGCTATTATTATACTTTGGGGTCTCCTCAGACCCCAGAAAATAATAATCAAAGGCCCAGGAGAAGTGATTAATAATAATAATAATAATAATAATAATAATAATAAGTCCTTTAATAGTCCCACAGTGGGGAAATTCAGTGTGTTACAGCAGCAAAGATAAGATAAGCAGATACAAATACAAATACAACATGTACAGGAATGTTCCAAGGTGAGAGGCATTACATTAATAGCAGACAGACAGATAGGACGTAGCAGAGGGGGGGGGGGGGGATATAACAGGCAGAGAGATATTTCAGTTCTCTGTGTGTAATGATCTCCGCTTAGGTCGGTGTTGGTTGTACAGCCTAACCGCGGTGGGGAGGAAAGACTTCCGATAGCGCTCCTTCTCACACCTAGGGTGGAGCAGTCGGTCACTGACAGTACTGCCCAGTTTGTTAAAAATAACAAACACTTATACTCACCTTGTCTTACCTCTCTGGGGCATCCTTGCTCCGTCCTGCTGTCTTTCCCATCTTCCTAGGTCCCCTGCTCTCCACGTCCCGTGCCACAGACGTCACCGCTGGGTCCTGTGATTGCACCTCAGCGGTCACGTGGGGCGCGATGATGTCATTATGCTGGTGTGCCCCATGTCACCGCTGGGGCCTAATCACAGGCCCCTGCCGTGAGGCCGGTAAAGCGCCGGAAACGATGCTGAGCCCAGGACAGCCAGGTAAGTATTTTTTTTTTCTTTTTTTGTCACCTCCCCTGGGCTGGCAACTAATGGAAAGGGACCCGGCCCCTTTCCATTAACAATAGGTATAGCGGTCGGGAAACCAGGCCTTCCCCGACCACTATCATGGTAGTCCGATCAGACCCCTGACCTTTGCATTGGCAAAATGAGTACTAATAGTCAAGGCTCGGGACCCACCGGGGGATTCACCTCTGGCTGCATCTCTGATCAGTCTTCTCCTTGTTTGAGATGAAAGTTTAGAGGGACGGCCGGGTCTTGGTAGATTTGCAGTGGTCTGATAATCCTTCCATTACAATATGATCGCTTGCACAGCGCTCCTTGGGATGATTAAAGTTTGGGAAATCTTTTTGTATTCAAATCCGGCTTTAAACTTCTCCACAACAGTATCACGGACCTGCCTGGTGTGTTCCTTGGTCTTCATGATGCTCTCTGCGCTTTAAACAGAACCCTGAGCCTATCACAGAGCAGGTGCATTTATACGGAGACTTGTACACACAGGTGGATTATATTTATCATCATCAGTCATTTAGGACAACATTGGATCATTCAGAGATCCTCACTGAACTTCTGGACTGAGTTTGCTGCACTGAAGTAAAGGGGCCAAATAATATTGCACGCCCCACTTTTCAGTTTTTTAATTTTTACAAAAGTTTAAAATATCCAATAAATTTCATTCCACTTCACGATTGTGTCCCACTTGTTGATTCTTCACCAAAAAATTAAAATTTTATATCTTTAACTTTGAAACCTGAAATGTGGCAAAAGGTTGAAAAGTTCAAGGGGGCCGAATACTTTCGCAAGGCACTGTATATATAATACATAGTGTATTAATCTATTACTATCTGTTATCAGCTGTGTCAGGAGATTAGAGGCCGATTGTAGGACAGGTGAATTATCCTATTATAGGATAAGTAATGTAATGTATGTACACAGTGACTGCACCAGCAGAATAGTGGGGAGCCAGTGACTGTACCAGCAGAATAGTGAGCGCAGCTCTGGAGTATAATACAGGATGTAACTCAGGATCAGTACAGGATAAGTAATGTAATGTATGTACACAGTGACTGTACCAGCAAAAAAATGGGGGGGGCTCTGGAGTATAATACAGGATAAGTAATGTATGTTGTACACAGTGACTGTACCAGCAGAATAGTGAGCGCAGCTCTGGAGTATAATACAGGATAAGTAATGTAATGTATGTACACAGTGACTGTACCAGCAGAATAGTGAGTGCAGCTCTGGAGTATAATACAGGATAAGTAATGTAATGTATGTACACAGTGACTGTACCAACAGAATAGTGAGCGCAGCTCTGGAGTATAATACAGGATGTCCCAGTCAGGAAAGTAATGTATGTGTACACAGTGACTGCACCAGCAGAATAGTGAGCGCAGCTCTGGAGTTTGGAAGTAGGGGGGGGGGGGGGGGGGGGGGGGGGGGGGGGGGGGGGGAGGGGAAGGGAAGGGGGGGGCACGGGGGCGGGACCGGGGGGAAGGGGGGCGCGCTCTGGGTTAATACAGGATGTAACTCAGGATCAGTACAGGATAAGTAATGTAATGTATGTACACAGTGACTGTACCAGCAGAATAGTGAGCGCAGCTCTGGAGTATAATACAGGATATGTAATGTAATGTATGTACACAGTGACTGTACCAGCAGAATAGTGAGCGCAGCTCTGGAGTATAATACAGGATAAGTAATGTAATGCAGGTATACAGTAACTCAGCAGGATGTGAGCGCAGCTGGGTTTACAGGATAAGTAATGTAATGTATGTACACAGTGACTGTACCAGCAGAATAGTGAGCGCAGCTCTGGAGTATAATACAGGATGTAACTCAGGATCAGTACAGGATAAGTAATGTAATGTATGTACACAGTGACTGTACCAGCAGAATAGTGAGCGCAGCTCTGGAGTATAATACAGGATGTAACTCAGGATCAGTACAGGATAAGTAATGTAATGTATGTACACAGTGACTGCACCAGCAGAATAGTGAGCGCAGCTCTGGAGTATAATACAGGATGTAACCAGGATCAGACAGGATAAGTAATGTAATGTATGTACACAGTGACTGCACCAGCAGAATAGTGAGTGCAGCTCTGGAGTATAATACAGGATAAGTAATGTAATGTATGTACACAGTGACTGTACCAGCAGAATAGTGAGCGCAGCTCTGGAGTATAATACAGGATATAACTCAGGATCAGTACAGGATAAGTAATGTACTGTATGTACACAGTGACTGTACCAGGAGAATAGTGAGCGCAGCTCTGGAGTATAATACAGTATAAGTAATGTAATGTATGTACACAGTGACTGTACCAGCAGAATAGTGAGCGCAGCTCTGGAGTATAATACAGGATGTAACTCAGGATCAGTACAGGATAAGTAATGTAATGTATGTACACAGTGACTGCACCAGCAGAATAGTGAGTGCAGCTCTGGAGTATAATACAGGATGTAATGTAATGTATTTACACAGTGACTGCACCAGCAGAATAGTGAGCGCAGCTCTGGAGTATAATACAGGATGTAACTCAGGATCAGTACAGGATAAGTAATGTAATGTATGTACACAGTGACTGTACCAGCAGAATAGTGAGCGCAGCTCTGGAGCATAATACAGGATGTAACTCAGGATCAGTACAGGATAAGTAATGTAATGTATGTACACAGTGACTGTACCAGCAGAATAGTGAGCGCAGCTCTGGAGTATAATACAGGATAAGTAATGTAATGTATGTACACAGTGACTGTACCAGGCAGAATAGGGGGCGCGGGGGGGGGGCGCCCGGGGGTTACGGGGGTCCGGCGTCAGGATAAGTAATGTAATGTATGTACACAGTGACTGTACCAGCAGAATAGTGAGCGCAGCTCTGGAGTATAATATAGGATAAGTAATGTAATTGTATGTACACAGTGACTGCTGGGATGGACCTTACTGTATGTGATGTTGTGTTTGTACATCAGTAGACTCTATAGGTGTAATGTATAGCCAGTCTATACGAGTCAATGATCTGATTTGGAGCGCTCAGGGGTTTTCTTCATGTAGTAATGTCCAGGATTTGGTGTTTCCGTCTGTTCTGTGGTTGAGGTTGACGATTTCCTCAGTATTTTCAGGGAGCACACGTGGGGCACATATGTGAGCGTTTTCCGCCAGAGCCTGGTGCATGTGTTGCTTGCCTGTATCGATGATGCAATAAAGCATAAATAGCAGTGTGAGTCAGCGCTGTCTGTAGATGCCCCTCATATGCTGCGTTCTTCATGTGGAGGCACCTTAACCCCTTCCTGGGTGGAGTGCATAGCCATACAGACGTCTGCAGGTGCTGGCTTCTCCCACACAGCAGGGGTTAACATCCTCTACTGCATCATTCCAAAAGAAGTCGCCCACACAGCCCAATCTTGGTGACAGCGCTAGGACTCTGGTGACTGTCACACATAGGCATCTGTATTAGCAGGACTCCAGTCCAAGGAAAGGGGCAGGGGAAGCTTTAGGGGGTGCAGAGTTACCAGTCTCTGCTGGCCCTGGACTCTGAGAGGGCCCCAAAGGTCCCTCTGCCACATAAATTATAGCACGATTCTTAATGGCACAGGGCAGATAGGGGCCCCACTACAGATTACAGTATATTGGGGCCCCGGAGGTACAAGTTACTCCTGTGGGTTGTCAGTGGATATACTGGCCTGAGGACATAAGTAGGCGGTGGATTCTTCATAGCCCGTCATCAGGAGGGCCTGGACAGTGGACACTACTGCTCACTCCACCTGCCTGCCCAACACCCATCTATTCTAATGTGGCGGCCATATTTGTTTCATGGTAGACACCATCTAGGTCAGTGTTCAGACAAGGACACGGTGATGTGGATGTTGCCTCCATGTCAGCACGGTAGAAGACTGTAGGCAGAATGTCTCAGTAGTGAAGCCTCAGGCTTTGGGCTCCTCAGTGATGTAGCTGGGGGCTGCCCCGGGCCCACTGATAATGCAGTTAGACACAGAGAAGACGTGACGGCATCACGCCCCCTGCGCCGAGACACAGAAGACGTGACGGCATCACGCCCCCTGCGCCGAGACACAGAAGACGTGACGGCATCACGCCCCCTGCGTTGAGACACAGAAGATGTCACGGCATCACGCCCCCTGCACCGAAAACACAGGCATCCTGTGCGTGGACAGGGAGGAGGCGGCCACTCTGACCACTGAGGGATCGCAGGTAGGGGAGTATGTCTTATATTGTATTGGGTTTTTAGCACAGTTGAGGGTATTTTAATAGTAAAAGGGGGGATTCTTTAGGGGGCAGTATGATGATGGAGGGTCATTTATATAAGGGGTCATTAGGGGGCAGCATGATGATGGAGGGTCATTTATATAAGGGGTCATTAGGGGGCAGCATGATGATGGGGGGTCATTTATATACTGTAAGGGGTCATTAGGGGGCGGTATGAACATTGGGGGTGGTCATTTATTATGGGGCGCAGTATTTATGTTGGAGTAGAATCAGGGGCATAATATAGGGGGCAATTAATCATTTAATTAAGGTGGCACTTGGGCTTTTTTACGGCTTAGGCCCCGCGTAGTGGCCGCAGCAAAAAAGCCCTGTAGGAAAAATCGTGAGGGTAATGCTTGGTGGTTTTTCCCGCAGCGCTTTTTAGGTTTCCTCTGCGTATTTTCTGCTTCCGTAGGTATAATTGACATGATGCGATTTCTAAAACCACAAAGGTCCGCTGCGCGTATTTTTAAGCATTATGTGATTCCCACCCACTTTGCAGGAACAAAAAAATGTGGAGGTGGCAGCGGCAAGGGAGGCCATACGGTGACCTAGTGGCAGCGGCATGAGGAGGCCATACAGTGACCCGGTGGCAGCAGCATGAGGAGGCCATACAGTGACCCGGTGGCAGCAGCATGAGGAGGCCATACAGTGACCCGGTGGCAGCAGCATGAGGAGGCCATACAGTGACTCGATGGCAGCGGCATGAGGAGTCCATACAGTGACCCGGTGGCAGCAGCATGAGGAGGACACAGGGTGACCCAGGGGCGGCGGCGTGGGGGGGCCTCGTGACCGGCAGCGGCATGAGGAGTCCATACAGTGACCCGGTGGCGCGGCATGAGGTGCACAGGGTGACCCAGGGGCAGCGGCATGAGGAGGCCATACAGTGACCCGGTGGCAGCGGCATGAGGAGGCCATACAGTGACCCGGTGGCAGCGGAGGCCATACAGTGACTCGATGGCAGCGGCATGAGGAGTCCATACAGTGACCCGTTGGCAGCAGCATGAGGAGGACACAGGGTGACCCAGGGGCAGCGGCATGAGGAGGCCATACAGTGACCCGGTGGCAGCGGCATGAGGAGGCCATACAGTGACCCGGTGGCAGCAGCATGAGGAGGCCATGCAGTCACCCAGTGGCAGAGTACGAAGTTGGCAGCAGCGTGAGTAGGCCACAGAGTGGCAAGGTGATATAATGTGGAGGTAGCAACAGCCTTAGGAGGCCATATAGTGATCCGGTAACACAGTGTGGTGAGGCAGCATGGATCATTTAATCTGCTGCATCAGGCATTGGTGGGTGGAAATCCTGGCTGATCCACGCCTGATTCATCTTCACAAAGGTCAGTCTCTCCACATTTTGGGTGGACAGGCGAGTTCTCCTTGGGGTAACTATGGCCCCTGCTGTTCTAAACACCTGCCTTGATACCACATTACTAGCCGGGCAGGACAGCTTTTCCAGGACAAACTCAGCCAGTTGCGGCCACAAATCCAGTTTGGCTGCCCAGTAGTCCAGCAGATCTTCGATGACGGGTGGCAGGGTGCACTCTAAGTATGCCACCACCTGCTGGTTCAACTTCTGCTCTGTGTCTAGCTGCTGATGAGCAGCTTCTTCACTATGCGGCTGAAGAAAGCTTCTCATCAGTGACTCTAGGCTCAGACTGCTGCTGATGGAGCAGATACTGCTCCTGCCACCCCCACCCCCTCCCACAGCTGCCATGGCAGTGCAAGGTGAACGCTCAGAGGCCCCCCAGTCGGACCTGCGAGGGATGGGGGCGCGTGGCAGCGGCAAACTTGCTACAAATCATCTCTATAGTAGTTCAGTTTGTCCTTCCTCTCAGCGGGTGTAAAAAAGGCCCCCATTTTTGACCTATAGCGAGGGTGTAACATGGTGGAGAGCCAGTAGTCATCCCTCTGCTGAATGGTGACAATTCTGCTGTCACTGCGCAAGGAAGTCAGCATGCATCGGGCCATTTGCCAAGTGACTCAGAGGGACTCCCTGCATCCATCTCCACTGCTTACTGCCACGGTGTGTCTGGGTCATCTGCCTCGTCCTCCTCATCTTCCTCTTGCTCTTCCGGCTGCTCCTGCTTCTCCTCTCCTGTCACCCATGTTGAAAAACCATCCATTTCTCTACACACTGCTTGTGCTCCAATGTCCTCCTTCTCGTTTATGGTTTTTCTCTGTTCATATAGTCCATCCAACATGTGGAGGGTTGATTTCCAACGGGTGGAAACGTCACATATCAGCCTATGTTGTGGGAGGCCGTTCTGCCGCTGCAGCTGAAGGAGGGTGTGTTTGGCGGTGTACGAGTGGCTGAAGTGCATGCAAAGTTTCCTTGACATCTTTAGGATGTCTTGCAGATGGGTGGAACGCTTAAGGAAATGCTTGACAACCAGATTGAACACGTGCGCCATGCAGGGCGCATGGCTCAGTCCTCCTTGATGCATCGCCGACACCATGTTCATCCCGTTGTCGGTCACCATTGTTCCGATTTTAAGTTCTCTTGGAGAAAGCCGAGATTCAATTTCTTGATTGAGGACACGGAGCAGTTCCTCCCCTGTGTGACTTCGTTCGCCCAGGAAAACGAGGTGTAGAACAGCGTGACACTGCTGTGCCCTGCACATGTGGTATGCTGGAGGAGCACTGGGAATTGTCCATGCAGTGGAGGATGAGGCGGACATTGTTGTAGGACCATCGGCGTGAGAACGTGGAGGCAGAAGCTGCGTCTCCTGTCCAAGTTGCTGGTGTGTGTGGGCAGGCACCACATTAACCCAGTGGGCCGTAAATGACATATATTGTCCTTGACCATAGTTACAGCTCCACACGCCGGCGCTGCCGTGCACTTTGGCAGACACCGACAGGCTCAAGGACTGGCCCACCTTCTCTTCTACATATTTGTGTAGGGCTGGTACTGCCTTCTTGGCAAAGAAATGATGGCTTGGGACTCTCCACCTCGGCTCGGCACAAGCCATCAGTTCTCTGAAAGGTGTAGAGTCCACCAAGTGGAAAGGGAGTGACTGCAGCACCAGCAACTTGGACAGGAGCACGTTCAGCTTCTGCACCATTGGATGAGTGCAAGCATACTGTTGTCTCTTAGATATAGATTCTGTGATCGATTGCTGGCACAATAACTGACTAGGAGGAGGAGGAGCATCACGACCAGCAGATGATGGGAAGGACACACAGCTTACTTCAGCTGAGGTGGTGGAGCCTTGACTGCCTTAAATGGGGTGCGTGCCACTGGGTGATGCAGCGGTTGCTGCAGCAGGCTGGACCACCACATTGGAGGCACGGCTTTCCTAGGCCACTTTATGGTGACGCTGCATACGTTGGCGCAGGGCTGTGGTGCCAACATTGGCATCTTGGCCACGCTTCACCTTCTGCCCACAGATTGAACATATGGCCATGTTCACTTCCCCCGGCCGCTTTACAAAAAACTGCCAAACTGCGTAGGTGATTTTACCCCCAACATGCCGTAATAACTGACTGCTACCACCACTGCCTCCATGAACCCCTGCACCACTGCTTTCTGGGCAGGTAGGCTGCTGCGAAGCGGGTGGTCTACCCCGGGCACATTTGGCTCCCGACCTCCCACTGCTGCCACCCTGTTGACTCCGCTGCTGCCTCATGTGCAAGCTGCAACCCTCTACTCCTGATGACAATGAAGCCCCTTCATCACCAGGCTCCCAATTACGTTCCGCTACATCATCATCCACCACTGTCTGCAGGTCACTGATGTCCTCCTCAACACCAGCTCCCACGCCACTCTCCTCATCACTACTTGCCCGCCTACCGGAGGAAGCGGCAGATGTCTCCTCCACATTTTGGCTGTGCAGTAGCTGCCGACTGTCCTCTAGTACCTCCTCCTCAATGTACAGTGGATATGAGCCCACAGCTTAGCGTAGTTCTCTGGCTGAGGGAACAGAAAAGGACAGAGGCAGGATGAGGACAGGTGAGGGCACAGGGCCTGCTGCCGGGCCATGCCAACTAAGGGTTGTGTCTGACGAACCCACCAACTCTTGGCTGGGGGTGTCTGATGTGACTTAGGATGAAGTGGATGACCAAGTCAACCAGTCTACAACCGTTGGGTTGCTGGTCAAGAAACGTCCGCTAGCTGACACTGGGAGCTCAGGCCTCTGTAAGTGACCCCTGCTGCCACGTCCCCTTACTCTGCTGTGACCTGTGTCTGAAACATTTAGGCCTGTGGCCCTCCCCTGTGCAGAGCCTGTCGCTTCTCTGTCTGACATACTGTTATATTAAATAAGTAAATGAAAAGGAAAATACAGGGCAAAATGGCCCTATCTTCTACCTTCAAGACAATGGCGAATAAGCCCCTTATTATTTTCCCCAATAATAAATGCCTTTGAAAAAGATGTTATAACAGATAAGTGCAGAGATTACTGGATAAGAATTCAGTTTTTTTGCCACTACTGTACTGTAAAAGGCTTTTAATGTTCTCCCTTGACCACACAGGTATGATCTATTGCAAACCTGCAATGAGCAGCAGTATAATGGCAGTGAGTGCTGCAATGTGTAGTAGGATTGTTACTATTACTGACGCTGCAACCACCCCAAATGTACCCTGTTCTGCTTCAATACTGTTCTGTAAATCCCTCCCTATCCTTTCCCTACACTTCTAAGGATCTTTCCCTGAACTTCTAGCAGTTTTGAAGTGTTTTCTATCACTTTCCCTAGTGCCTGCCGACGTCTCTCCCTGCACTAAGTACGATGTGAAATGACTGAACCTAAAATGGCCGAGGGTATTTATAGGGCTGTGACATCACAGGTCCGGCTGGCTGCTGATTGGCTACACGCAAGGCATTGTGGGTGATCCCGCGTTCCCAGAGTCCCTTTCCCCTTGTCCTAACATGTGCAGCAGCCATTTTATTGAAAAATGCGATTCGATACTTCGAAGCATGAGGAAATCTGTAATCGAGGCGAATCGAAAATTTCCTGAAATTCTGATCGAATTCCACTTTGTCAGCTTCGATACGATCATCTCTAATTATGTGTAGTATATATTGTATACAAGTGAAATATATTATGTATGGTACCTAATGTATATGTGTATATACTGTAGTATAGCTGTAATGTATATACTGTATATAGATGTAATGTATGCACTGTATAGAGATGTAATGTGCTGTATATAGGTGTAATGCACACTGTATATTATGTCTAGTATATATTGTATACAAGTGAAATGTATTATGTATGGTACCTAATGTATGTGTACTGTATATACTATAATATATACACTGTATATAGGTGTAATGTATACACTGTATATAGTGTAATGTATATTATGTACAATATATTGTATACTGTACAAGCAAAATTAATTGTGTATATACTGTAATATAGCTGTAATGTATACTGTATATAGTGTAATGTACTGTATATAGGTGTAATGTACTGTACAGGGGCACTGTATATAGGTGTTATGTACTGTTTATAGGTGTAATGTACTGTATATAGATGTATACACTGTATATAGGTGTAATGTACACACTGTATATAGGTGTAATGTATATGACTTTTTCCTTTCTGTCCTATTTCCACTTCCCCCTCTCAGGAGTTTCACAATTTCTTGGCCTGAACACACAGGAGACCATTCATGGACCCCTCCCCATATCCGCTCTATATGTCGCTGCAGCACGCAGGTTTATTTCATACCCTGCAAACATGGAAAATTTTTACTTTCACTATCAGTTTTTTCAAATTATTTGATCACATCCCAGAGGAAGTGAGTGAGGTCAGGGCGGCCACCCCAGGACACTGCCTCAGAGATGCTGCCATATTTGTCTCACTGTACCCTGCATGTGTGAATATCACCATTCTGATGGGTGACAACAATGGCGCTCTGCCCTGTCCCAGCTACATGATGGGCGAGTAACCCATCGCACATTGTACTGATTTCTCCAGAACTCTTTGGCTGGCGTGGTTTTTTGTAATCTCGCCTCCTGATGCAGTAGAACGGTACACACGAACTAGTCGGCTCCTGGATGGGAACTCACTTAACCCAACCCCCTTAGTTGCAATCCCTGACTGTGAATGGGTCACTCAGCCTCATTTCAACCTACCTGGCATTGGTGGGTGGAAATCCTGGCTGATCCACGCCTGATTCATCTTCACAAAGGTCTTGGGTGGACAGGCGAGTTCTCCTTGGGGTAACTATGGCCCCTGCCGCACTAAACACCCGCTCTGATGCCACACTACTGGCCGGGCAGGACAGCTTTTCCAGGGTAAACTCGGCCAGTTGCGGCCACAAATTCAGTTTGGCTGCCCAGTAGTCCAGCGGATCTTCGATGACGGGTGGCAGGGTGCACTCCAAGTATGCCACCACTTGCTGGTTCAGGTTCTGCTCTGTGTCTAGCTGCTGATGAGCAGATTCTTCACTATGCAGGTAAAGAAAGCTGCTCATCAGCGACTCTAGGCTCAGGCTGCTGCTGATGGAGCCGACACTGCTCCTGCCACCCCCACCCACAGCTGCCATGAAAGTGCAAGGTGAGTGCTCAGGGCCCCCTCGGTCAGACCTGCGAGAGGATGGACGATGACGCAGATAGGCAGCGGCCAACTTACTACATAGGATGTCTCTATAGTAGTTCAGTTTGTCCTCCCTCTCAGCGGGTGTAAAAAAGGCCCACATTTTTGACCTGTAGCGAGGGTGTAACATGGTGGAAAGCCAGTAGTCATCCCTCTGCCGAATGGTGACAATTCGGCTGTAACTGCGCAAGGAAGTCAGCATGCATCAGGCCATTTGCGCAAGTGACTCCAAGAGACTCCCTGCATCCATCTCCACTGCATACTGCCACGGTGTGTCTGGATCATCTGCCTCATCTCTCTCTGGCTGTTCTGGTTTCTCCTGCTCCTCCTCTCCACCCTTTTGGCTACACATTGCTTGTGCTCCAATGTCCTCCCCATCCTCCTCCTCCAGTTCAGCCCCCACAGGGCTCATGTGGCCGTGAGATGTAGGCACAACTCCAGTCCCCTGACCAGCCAGATTTGATAAGCATCTTTTCCAGGATGTGAATCAGTGGAATGGCGTTGTTCATCCCGTAGTCCTGGTGACTGACTAACAAAGTGGCCTCCTCAAAGGGAACGAGCAAATGGCAGATGTCACTCATGAGCTGCCACTGGCAAATGTTAAAGTTACACAGGGGAATACCTCTGTCCGCTTGGATCATCAAGAAATCGTTTATGGCTTTTCTCTGTTCATATAGTCGGTCCAACATATGGAGGGTGGAATTCCAATGGGTGGAAACATCGCATATCAGCCTATGTTGTGGGAGGCCGTTCTGCCACTACAGCTCAAGGAGGATGTGCTTGCCGGTGTACGAGTGTCTTGCAGATGGGTGGAACACTTAAGGAAATGCTTGACAACCAGATTGAACACATGCAGGGCGTAAAGCTCAGACCTCCTTGACACATCGCCGACACCATGTTCTTCCCATTGTCGGTCACCACTGTTCCGATTTTGAGTTGTTGCGGAGAAAGCCAGGATTCGATTTCTTGAGGAAGGACTCGGAGCAGTTCCTCCCCTGTGTGACTTCGTTCGCGCAAGCAAACGAGGTGTAGAACAGCGTGACACCGCTGTGCCCTGCACATGTGGTATGCTGGAGGAGCACTGGGAATTGTCCCTGCAATGGAGGCTGAGGACACAGTGGAGAATGAGGCGGACATTCTTGCAGGACCAACGGCATGAGAACGTGGAGGCAGAAGATGTGTCACCTGTACAAGTTGCTGGTGTGTCTGGGCAGGCACCACATTAACCCAGTGGGCCATAAATGACATATATTGTCCTTGACCGTAGTTACAGCTCCACACGTCGGCGCTGCCGTGCACTTTGGCATACACCGACAGGCTCAAGGACTGGCCCACCTTCTCTTCTATATATTTGTGCAGGGCTGGTACTGCCTTCTTGGCAAAGAAATGATGGCTTGGGACTCTCCACCTCGGCTCGGCACAAGCCATCAGTTCTCTGAAAGGTGCAGAGTCCACCAAATGGAAAGGGAGTGACTGCAGCACCAGCTACTTGGACAGGAGCACGTTCAGCTTCTCCACTGTTGGAGGATTGCACGCATACTGTTGTCTCTTAGATATAGATTCTGCGATCGATTGCTGACGCAATAACTGACTAGGAGGAGGAGGAGCAGGAGCATCACGACCAGCAGATGATGGGAAGGACACACAGCTTCCTTCAGCTGAGGTGGTGGAGCCTTGACTACCTGAAATGGGGTGCGTGCCACTGGGTGATGCAGCGGTTGCTGCGGCAGGCTGGACCACCACATTGGAGGCACGGCTCTCCCAGGCCACTTTATGGTGACGCTGCATATGTTGACGCAGGGCTGTGGTGCCAACATTGGCATCCTGGCCACGCTTCACCTTCTGCCCACAGATTGAACATATGGCCATGTTCACCTCCCCCGCTGCTTTACAAAAAACTGCCACACCACCGCGTAGGTGATTTTACCCCCGAACACGCCGTAATAACTGACTGCTGCCCCCACTGCCTCAGTGAACCCCTGCACCACTGCTTTCCGGGCAGGTAGGCTGCTGCGAAGCGGGTGGTCTACCCCGGGCACATTTGGCTCCTGACCTCACACTGCTGCCACCCTGTTGACTCCGCTGCTGCCTCATGTGCAAGCTGCAACCCTCTTCTCCTGATGACGATGAGGCCCCTTCGTCACCCGGCTCCCAATTATGATCGGCTACATTGTCATCCACTACTGTCTGCAGGTCACTGATGTCCTCCTCAACACCAGCTCCCACGCCACTCTCCTCATCACTACTTGCTCGCCTACCGGAGGAAACGGCGGATGTCTCCTCCACATCTTGGCTGGGCAGTAGCTGCCGACTGTCCTCTAGTACCTCCTCCTCACTGTACAGTGGATCTGAGCCCATAGCATAGAGTACTTCTCTAGCTGAGGGAACAGAAAAGGACAGAGGCAGGTTGAGGACAGGTGAGGGCACAGGGCCTGCTGCCGGGCCATGCCAACTAAGGGTTGTGTCTGATGAACCCGACTCTTGGCTGAGGGTGTCTGATGTGACTTAGGATGAAGTGGATGACAGAGTCAACCATTCTACAACCGCTGGGTTGCTGGTCAAGACACGACCGCTACTTGACACTGGGAGCTCAGGCCTCTGTAAGTGACCCCTGCTGCCATGTCCCCTTACTCTGCTGCGACCTGTGCCTGCGCCAGAAACATTTAAGCCTGTGCCCTCCCCTGTGCAGGGCCTCTCGCTTCTCTGTCTGACATACTGTTACATCAAACAAGTAAATAAAAAGGAAAATAATACAGGGCAAAATGGCCCTACCTTCTACCTTCAAGATACAATGGCAAATAAGCCCCTTATTATTTTCCCCACAAACCAACCCCCAAAAAAGGTTTTACAACATATAACTGCACCGCACAAGGACTAATAAGACCCCAATAATTCGAATTACACAGCTATGATCTATTGCAAACCTACAATGAGCAGCAGGATAATGGCAGTGAGTGCAGCAAGGTGTAGTACGATTGTTCCTATTACCCAGGCTGCAAACACCCCAAATGAACCCTGTTCTGCTTCAATACTCTGTATAAATTCCTCCCTATCCTTTCCCTACACTTCTAATGCTCTTTGCCTGAACTTCGAGGGAGCAAACTATCAGTTTTCAAGTCTTTTCTACCACTTTCCCTAGCGCCTGCTGATGTCTCTCCCTGCACTAAGTACACTGGAAAATGCCTGAATCTAAAATGGCTGTGACATCACAGGGCTGGCTGGCTGCTGATTGGCTGCACACTTGGCATTGTAGTTGATCTTGCGTTCCCAGAGTCCCTTGCCCTTTGTCCTAACATGTGCAGCAGCCATTTTAGGAAAAAATGCGATTCGTTACTACGAAGCGTGAGGAAATCTGGATTTGATGCGAATCGAATATCTCCTGAAATTCGGATCGAATTCCACTTCGATTCGCTCATCTCTAGTCATAACATGAGGGTAAAAGCTGGAGTGGATGGAGTGGGTCTTACAACACACGCTAGCCCGCCAAATGATCCAGATGACTAACAAGAGCCAACGTTCCCATCACTATTGTCAACCTCATGGTTGATGGAGCCCAAATGGTGGCCATGTTTGTTGTATTACAGTATATAGACCTTATACAGCATACAACTCTCATGATCCCCGACTCCAGGAGATGACAATCTAATTGCCCTATATCACATACGATCACTCTCATCATCCCTGACCCCATTTTATGTACATGGCAGAATATAGTATACTGAAATCACTTTGATGATGATGGGGGTGATGATGAGTACAAGGTTCAGGTGGACACTGAAATCCTTGATGACTGCAGGAGGAGGAGGAAGTGGATGAGAAAACGGAGAGAGGAATCTGCCCTATAACTTGAGCTTGGAACCGGACGCTGCTGCGGCTGCTGCAGGTGGTCGGAGGACAGGGCTGCTATTTGGTTGGTGGTCAGCGCTAGTCAAGGTACAATGTGCCCATTGATAGTGGATGTGAGGTGGAAGCTGCACCTGTATACATAGAGCCAAGCCTGGAATAAAAGAGGCGCTGTGACTGCCCCCCGCCCTGACCGCACTTCCCGCCTCACACCCTGACGTAGGAAATGAAAAGGGTGAAGCTGCGACCAGCAAACCAACAAAAACAGAGATAGAGGTTCCGAACAGTGTGAGAAGGGGTGCGGCATGGGGGGAGGGGTGCTGTTTAGTTTGGAGCAGCTTCTGGGTGGGGAGGGGGGTATAATGAGCGCAGCGATTCAGAAAGAAACTCAGAAACAGCCATGAAACTCTGAACATCTGGAACCAGTTGTGTGAGAGGCTGAGAGCGAAGATACAGGAGGGGGATGGGGGCACCGGTCTGGTCCATGCAACGAAAGAGAGGAATGAGGGACAATGAGACCGGTGGAATAATGGCTGCAAAATAAACACGACCTGTGTTGGTGGGTACGCCCCTCGTAGACGGCCGTGCAGCCAGTCACCGGCATTGGTGGGTACGCCCCTCGCAAATGGCCACGCAGCCAGTCACCTGCACTTGGTGGGTATGCCCCTCACAGACGGCCATGTAGCCAGTCACCGGCGTTGGTGGGTATGCCCCTCACAGACGGCCATGCAGCCAGTCATCTGCATTTGGTGATTAGGTCCCTCACAGACAGCCATGCAGCCAGTCACCGGCGTTGGTGGGTAGGCCCCTCGTAGACGGCAGCGCAGCCAGTCACCGGCGTTGGTGGGTAGGCCCCTAGCAAACGACAGCAAAGCCAGTCACCGGCGTTGGTGGGTAGGCCCCTCGCAGACGACGGCGCAGCCAGTCACCGGCGTTGGTGGGTAGGCCCCTAGCAAACGACGGCAAGTCCGGTCACTAGCATTGGTGGGTAGGACCCTCGCAGATGACGGCGCAGCCAGTCACCGGCGTTGGTGGGTAGGACCCTCGCAGACGGCGGCGCAGCCAGTCACCGGCGTTGGTGGGTATGCCCCTCGCGAACGTCGGCGCAGCCAGTCACCGGCGTCGGTGGGTAGGACCCTCGTACACGGTGGTGCAGCCAATCACCGGCGTTGGTGGATAGGTCCCTCGCAGCCAGTCACCGGCGTTGGTGGGTAGGACCCTCGTAGACGGCGGCACAGCCAGTCACCGGCGTTGGTGGGTAGGACCCTCACAGACGGCAGCGCAGCCAGTCACCGGCGTTGGTGGGTAGGACCCTCACAGACGGTGGCGCAGCCAGTCACTGGCGTTGGTGGGTAGGACCCTCGCAGACGGTGGCGCAGCCAATCACCGGCGTTGGTGGGTAGGACTCTTGCGGATGGCAGCACAGCCAGTCACCGGCGTTGGTGGGTAGGACCCTCACAGACGGCAGCGCAGCCAGTCACCGGCGTTGGTGGGTAGGACTCTTGCGGATGGCAGCACAGCCAGTCACCGGCGTTGGTGGGTAGGACCCTCACAGCGGCAGCGCAGCCAGTCACCGACGTTGGTGGGTAGGCCCCTAGCAAACGACGGCAAAGCCAGTCACTGGCATTGGTGGGTAGGCCCCTCGCAGACGACGGTGCAGCCAGTCACCGGCGTTGGTGGGTAGGACCCTCGTAGACGGTGGCGCAGCCAGTCACCGGCATTGGTGGGTAGGACTCTCGCAAACGGCGGCGCAGCCAATCACCGTCGTTGGTGGGTAGGACCCTCACAGACGGCAGCGCAGCCAGTCACCGGCGTTGGTGGGTAGGCCCCTAGCAAACGACGGCAAAGCCAGTCACTGGCGTTGGTGGGTAGGCCCCTCGCGGACGACGGCACAGCCAGTCACCGGCGTTGGTGGGTAGGTCCCTCGCAGCCGGCCATGCAGCCAGTCACCGGCGTTGGTGGATAGGCCCCTCGTAGACGGCGGCGCAGCTAGTCACCGGCCCTTGGTGGGTAGGCCCCTAACAAACGACAGCAAAGCCAGTCACTGGCGTTGGTGGGTAGGCCCCTAGCAAACGACGGCAAGGCCGGTCACTAGCGTTGGTGGGTAGGACCCTCGCAGATGACGGCGCAGCCAATCACCGGCGTTGGTGGGTAGGACCCTCGCAGACGGCGGCGCAGCCAGTCACCGGCATCGGTGGGTAGGCCCCTCGCGAACGGCGGCACAGCCAGTCACCGGCGTTGGTGGGTAGGACCCTCGTCAGGGCGCAGCCAGTCACCGGCGTTCGTGGGTAGGTCCCTCGCAGCCAGTCACCGGCATTGGTGGGTAGGACCCTCGTAGACGGTGGCGCAGCCAGTCACCGGCGTTGGTGGGTAGGACCCTCGTAGACGGCGGCGCAGCCAGTCACTGGCGTTGGTGGGTAGGACCCTCGCAAACGGCGGCGCAGCCAATCACCGTCGTTGGTGGGTAGGACCCTCGCAGATGGCGGCGCAGCCAGTCACTGGCGTTGGTGGGTAGGACCCTCGCAGACGGCGGCGCAGCCAGTCACCGGCGTCGGTGGGTAGGTCCCTCGCGAACGGCAGCGCAGCCAGTCACCGGCGTTGGTGGGTAGGACCCTCGTACACGGTGGCGCAGCCAGTCACCGGCGTTGGTGGGTAGGTCCCTCGCGCAGCCAGTCACCGGCGTCGGTGGGTAGGACCCTCGTAGACCGGCGGCAGCAGCCAGTCACCGGCGTTGGTGGGTAGGCCCCTCGCAGACGGCGGCGCAGCCAGTCACCGGCGTTGGTGGGTAGGCCCCTCGCAAACGGCAGCGTAGCCAGTCACTGGCGTTGGTGGGTAGGACCCTCGCAGACGGTGGCGCAGCCAGTCACCGGCGTTGGTGGGTAGGACCCTCGCAGACGGCGGCGCAGCCAATCACCGGCGTTGGTGGGTAGGTCCCTCGCAGCCAGTCACCGGCGTCGGTGGGTAGGCCCCTCGCGAACGGCGGCGCAGCCAGTCACCGGCGTCGGTGGGTAGGACCCTCGTACACGGTGGCGCAGCCAGTCACCGGCGTCGGTGGGTAGGACCCTCGCAGACGGTGGCGCAGCCAGTCACCGGCGTCGGTGGGTAGGACCCTCGTAGACGGTGGCGCAGCCAGTCACCGGCGTTGGTGGGTAGGACCCTCGCAGACGGCGGCGCAGCCAGTCACCGGCGTTGGTGGGTAGGCCCCTCGCAGACGGCGGCGCAGCCAGTCACCGGCGTCGGTGGGTAGGCCCCTCGCAGACGGCGGCGCAGCCAGTCACCGGCGTCGGTGGGTAGGCCCCTCGCAGACGGCGGCGCAGCCAGTCACCGGCGTTGGTGGGTAGGATCCTTGCAGACGGCGGCTCAGCCAGGCACCGGCGTTGATGGGTAGGCCCCTCGCAAACGGTGGCACAGCCAATCACCGGCGTTGGTGGGTAGGTCCCTCGCAGCCAGTCACCGGCGTCGGTGGGTAGGCCCCTCGCGAACGACGGCACAACCAGTCACCGGCGTTGGTGGGTAGGACCCTTGTACACGGTGGCGCAGCCAGTCACCGGAGTTGGTGGGTTGGACCCTCACAGACGGCAGCGCAGCCAGTCACCAGCGTTGGTGGGTAGGACCCTCACAGACAGCAGCGCAGCCAGTCACCAGCGTTGGTGGGTAGGACCCTCGCGGACGGCGGCAAAGCCAGTCACCACTGTTAATGTGTTTGCCCCATATACAGCCAGATGAAGTTTAAAGAACAGCAGAATATACCGACAGTGTCAGCTTTTGCTACAAATGTTTCGTCTCCTTTCCGAGCTCTAATTGAGACTTTCTGGCACAGAACAGCGGGATCACTGAGGGAAAGCAAAAATTGCGCAACGTTTCTAAAAATGATCCAAGTGTAAGATTTTCATATAATCTGTGTCCGAGTTGCTCGCAGCAACCACCACAGACTATTTTTGTGGCAGTTTTACTCTTTGGACGATTGGGGCCCATGATTTCCCAGCATGCACTGTTAATGAGGAAGGGGCTATGGCCTTGTCTGTCTTGAAGAGGGTCCTGGACACAGGAGAGATCCGTGCACAGACAGTGGTGTGCGCATCAAAAGTCATAACAGGAAATTCACTTGAAACAAGGTGCATGTCAGCTACTAATGTATGATAAAAGCAGCGGCTCCTGCAGGTGTAAACATAGCCGTAAACCCCTAGAGCAAGAACAACAGATGACACTGAAAAACCGCACATAAGATTCCAGCTCCACAGCCACCCAAAACAAGGGAAGATTAAAGAGGTCTATTACCAACTCCAAATCTTTGCATCCTTCAATAGCCCCCCTCTATTGATTCTGGCACATTTGGAATTTTTTCTCTCGCCCCCACCGTTCCTGAGCGATAAGTTTTGTTACTTTCAGTACGGTTATGCTCTCAATGACTGCCAGACGCAGTGCATCGGGAGTCTATTAAAGGATGCCAAGATGTGGAGGTGATGAAAGGTCCTCTAATACTGTGATGAGAGGATTCATTCCATACAGCAAAGGAAATGCAATCTACCAGGGCGACAATCACTGATGGCTGCCATTATAGAGCTCACAAGATTGTCACCTATAGCTCTACTGACCCTGAATGACAAACAGCATCCACATACAGGAAATTCTGTACTTGATCAGTGTCATCCTGTATTATACTCCAGAGTTGCGCTCACTATTCTGCTGATACAGTCACTGTGTACATACATTACATTACTTATCCTGTATTATACTCCAGAGCTGCACTCACTATTCTGCTGGTGCAGTCACTGTGTACATACATTACATTACTTATCCTGTACTGATCCTGAGTTACATCCTGTATTATACTCCAGAGCTGCACTCACTATTCTGCTGGTACAGTCACTGTGTACATACATTACATTACTTATCCTGTACTGATCCTGAGTTACATCCTGTATTATACTCCAGAGCTGCGCTCACTATTCTGCTGATACAGTCACTGTGTACATACATTACATTACTTATCCTGTATTATACTCCAGAGCTGCGCTCACTATTCTGCTGGTACAGTCACTGTGTACATACATGACATTACTTATCCTGTACTGACCCTGAGTTACATCCTGTATTATACTCCAGAGCTGCACTCACTATTCTGCTGGTGCAGTCACTGTGTACATACATTACATTACTTATCCTGAACTGACCCTGAGTTACATCCTGTATTATACTCCAGAGCTGCGCTCACTATTCTGCTGGTGCAGTCACTGTGTACATACATTACATTACATATCCTGTATTATACTCCAGAGCTGCACTCACTATTCTGCTGGTACAGTCACTGTGTACATACATTACATTACTTATCCTGTATTATACTCCAGAGCTGCGCTCACTATTCTGCTGGTACAGTCACTGTGTACATACATTACATTACTTATCCTGTATTGTACTCCAGAGCTGCGCTTACTATTCTGCTGGTACAGTCACTGTGTACATACATTACATTACTTATCCTGTATTATACTCCAGAGCTGCGCTCACTATTCTGCTGGTACAGTCACTGTGTACATACATTACATTACTTATCCTGTATTATACTCCAGAGCTGCACTCACTATTCTGCTGGTGCAGTCACTGTGTACATACATTACATTACTTATCCTGTACTGATCCTGAGTTACATCCTGTATTATACTCCAGAGCTGCGCTCACTATTCTGCTGGTGCAGTCACTGTGTACATACATTACATTATCCTGTACTGATCCTGAGTTACATCCTGTATTATACTCCAGAGCTGCACTCACTATTCTGCTGGTACAGTCACTGCGTACATACATTACATTACTTATCCTGTATTATACTACAGAGCTGCGCTCACTATTCTGCTGGTGCAGTCACTGTCTACATACATTACATTATCCTTATCCTGTATTATACTCCAGAGCTGCGCTCACTATTCTGCTGGTGCAGTCACTGTGTACATACATTACATTACTTATCCTGTATTATACTCCAGAGCTGCACTCACTATTCTGCTGGTGCAGTCACTGTGTACATACATTACATTATTATCCTGTACTGACCCTGAGTTACATCCTGTATTATACTCCAGAGCTGCGCTCACTATTCTGCTGGTGCAGTCACTGTGTACATACATTACATTACATATCCTGTATTATACTCCAGAGCTGCGCTCACTATTCTGCTGGTACAGTCACTGTGTACATACATTACATTACTTATCCTGTATTATACTCCAGAGCTGCACTCACTATTCTGCTGGTGCAGTCACTGTGTACATACATTACATTACTTATCCTGTATTATACTCCAGAGCTGCGCTCACTATTCTGCTGGTACAGTCACTGTGTACATACATTACATTACTTATCCTGTATTATACTCCAGAGCTGCGCTCACTATTCTGCTGGTACAGTCACTGTGTACATACATTACATTACTTATCCTGTACTGATCCTGAGTTACATCCTGTATTGTACTCCAGAGCTGCGCTCACTATTCTGCTGGTGCAGTCACTGTATACATACATTACTTATCCTGTATTATACTCCAGAGCTGCACTCACTATTCTGCTGGTGCAGTCACTGTATACATACATTACTTATCCTGTATTATACTCCAGAGCTGCACTCACTATTCTGCTGGTGCAGTCACTGTATACATACATTACTTATCCTGTATTATACTCCAGAGCTGCGCTCACTATTCTGCTGGTGCAGTCACTGTGTACATACATTACATTACTTATCCTGTATTATACTCCAGAGCTGCGCTCACTATTCTGCTGGTGCAGTCACTGTGTACATACATTACTTATCCTGTATTATACTCCAGAGCTGCGCTCACTATTCTGCTGGTGCAGTCACTGTGTACATACATTACTTATCCTGTATTATACTCCAGAGCTGCACTCACTATTCTGCTGGTGCAGTCACTGTATACATACATTACTTATCCTGTATTATACTCCAGAGCTGCGCTCACTATTCTGCTGGTGCAGTCACTGTGTACATACATTACATTACTTATCCTGTATTATACTCCAGAGCTGCGCTCACTATTCTGCTGGTGCAGTCACTGTGTACATACATTACTTATCCTGTATTATACTCCAGAGCTGCGCTCACTATTCTGCTGGTACAGTCACTGTGTACATACATTACTTATCCTGTATTATACTCCAGAGTGCGCTCACTATTCTGCTGGTACGTCACTGTGTACATACATTACTTATCCTGTATTATACTCCAGAGCTGCGCTCACTATTCTGCTGGTACAGTCACTGTGTACATACATTACATTACTTATCCTGTATTATACTCCAGAGCTGCGCTCACTATTCTGCTGGTGCAGTCACTGTGTACATACATTACATTACTTATCCTGTATTATACTCCAGAGCTGCGCTCACTATTCTGCTGGTACAGTCACTGTGTACATACATTACATTACTTATCCTGTATTGTATCCTGAGTTACATCCTGTATTATACTGCTGGTGCGGTCACTGTTCTGCAGGTACATTCACTGTCTGTACATACATTACATTACTTATCCTGTATTATACTCCAGAGCTGCGCTCACTATTCTGCTGGTACGTCACTGTGTACATACATTACTTATCCTGTATTATACTGCTACTCATTCTGTCTGATTTCCTATTTCTTCTCTCTCTTTAGGTTTCTTCTGACATGTGATGCACTTCAGTATATGTTGGCACTACATCCTGGTGATTATTATAGAGGATGATCACTAGGCTATCCTCCAGTTCAGGTTTCAGGACTGGTTAGAGGGTCGCACATTGACTTGCACAGTTTTCTTTAGCTCACTAGAGGAGCACAGGACATGACTGACTAGAACATTATTCACATGTTGCAATTTTATCCCAGTTTTTGCTATAATGTACAAAACACAGTTTCTCTCTCTGCAGGCAGCAGTGTGATGGCACATGCCCCATGCAGTGTCCCCAGAGGCCATGCTGCTTCTACCTCAGTTGTATCATTACTCTTGTAACCTTGTGATGTCATCACCCAAATGGATTTACTGTTATTTGCAGGGACTAGAGAGGAGTTCAATCACCCCCCAAACTTCCAAGACATACAGTCCACAGCTCACACCCCCCGCCAGTGCCATGGAGCGCTCCTCATAGTCGGCCGCTCACAACCCCCCCCCCCCCCCGCAAGTGACATGGAGCGCTCCTCGTAGTCCACAGCTCACACCCCCCCGTCAGTGCCATGGAGCGCTCCTCGTAGTCCACGGCTCACACCCCCCCCCCCCCGCCAGTGCCATGGAGCGCTCCTCGTAGTCGGCCGCTCACAACCCCCCCCCCCCGCCAGTGCCATGGAGCGCTCCTCGTAGTCCACAGCTCACATCCCCCCCGCCAGTGACATGGAGCGCTCCTCATAGTCCACAGCTCACATCCCCCCGCCAGTGCCATGGAGCGCTCCTCGTAGTCGGCCGCTCACACCCCCCCGCCAGTGCCATGGAGCGCTCCCTCGTGTCGACCGCTCCCCCCCCGCCAGTGCCATGGAGCGCTCCTCGTAGTCGACCGCTCACACCCCCCCCCCCGCCAGTGCCATGGAGCGCTCCTCGTAGTCGCCCAGCTCACACCCCCCGCCAGTGCCATGGAGCGCTCCTCGTAGTCCACAGCTCACATCCCCCCGCCAGTGCCATGGAGCGCTCCTCGTAGTCGCCGCCACACCCCCGCCAGTGCCAGGGCGCTCCCCGCTCACACCCCCGCCAGTGCCATGGAGCGCTCCTCGTAGTCGACCGCTCACACCCCCCGCCAGTGCCATGGAGCGCTCCTCGTAGTCGACGGCTCACACCCCCCCGCCAGTGCCATGGAGCCCCGCTCCTCGTAGTCGACCGCTCACACCCCCGCCGTGGGGGCCCCCCGTGTCGGCCGCTCACACCCCCCCCGCCAGTGCCATGGAGCGCTCCTCGTAGTCGACCGCTCACACCCCCCGCCAGTGCCATGGGCCCCCTCGTGCGGCCGCCACCCCCCCGCCAGTGCCATGGAGCGCTCCTCGTAGTCGACCGCTCACACCCCCGCGCCCCCCCCCCCGCCAGTGCCATGGGCGCTCCTCGTGCGGCCCCCCCCGCGTGCCTGGGCGCTCCTCGTAGTCGGCCGCTCACACCCCCCCGCCAGTGCCTGGGCGCTCCCGTGTCGGCGCGCCCACCCCCGCCAGTGCCATGGAGCGCTCCTCGTAGTCCACCGCTCACATCCCCCCGCCAGTGCCATGGAGCGCTCCTCGTAGTCCACAGCTCACACCCCCCCCGCCAGTGCCATGGAGCGCTCCTCGTAGTCGACTGCTCACACCCCCCCCCCGCCAGTGCCATGGAGCGCTCCTCGTAGTCGACTGCTCACACCCCCCCCGCCAGTGCCATGGAGCGCTCCTCGTAGTCAGCCTCCACCGAGGGGCGCACAACCAAAACTCCAGGCAGTTGGCGGCAGACAGACTGAAATCCAAGCTGGTAGAGCCCCTGCGTGACAGGAGCGAATAGGAAGTGTGAAAATAACACCTTATTCACACTGGTCCTCAGACATGAGCTGTACCATAATGTGAAAGATCAGTTTATTAGCTGCTGCAAACTCCACAGAACTGCCAGTAACAGAGAGATGGGTCCCAGGCGCTGCCTCTGGTGGCCTCGGGGACAATGTAGCATCAGGGGCTGTATAATAAGGTCGCTGTCAGGGGGGAGGGGTGCGAGGGCCTCATCTCCCACCATTACTGGATTAATACAGAGATGGCGGCGCAGTAAATGACAAGACAAGCTGGAGGCCCATGAAATCTATGGACATTTATTGCCTTATCATAGCCTGAGTTGTTCCCGGTGACCGGCCTCATTCACACGTAGATCCCTCTCTGCACCAAAGCTGTAAACAGAAAACAGTGGAGGGGGCGGCGGCGGCCCCACTGCGCTCTCCGGGAGAGCGTCTGAACACAAACACTGCAAACAGATGAAGTACGATGCACAGTAATATATTCTAGTCAGGGACAAACATGGCACAGCAAGAATCAGTAAACGGACATACAGTGACGCCGCCGCTCACACATCAGGACGTGGCCCCCGCAGCAGCAATGGTCACCTCTAAACTCTATAAAAGTCGTAAACATGGAGAGTACCTTATGTATTAAAAACTTAAAAACTGGGCCAAACTGCAACCCGGAACTAGAAGGGGGCGCTCTAGTACTGAGGAAGACTCCTCAGAATCCACAACCATCGGGATTTTCTGGCTCACATTCCATCGATGGAGGTATTATACCTAGAAATGTCACCATTGCGGAGGATAAAACCTACATCACACCACCGGGACTGGGGAGGAGGTCGGACCCGAAACGCCTCATGGCAGTAAACATGGAGTCACACTGGGAGGATGGGGGTGGGAAGTGCTGGGCTAGTCGTGGCTGCTGACTCGGGGGCTCGCTGCTCAATACCCTGTATCACTACAAGCACCAGGTCAGAAGGCTGTAAACAGAAACGTGGAAAAGTCATCATCGTGGAAACAAAAATACAAGGTCCGCTATGAAATCTGTACAGAAATCTACAGCGAGCGAGCGCAGCGCTATGTCCTCCTCTGAGAGTCTGGATGTGGCAGGGGACAGTTCGGGGGGCGCTCCGCAGACTCTCTGCTTCTCCTCTGCGCCTCACCTTCCTCTTTGTGCAGCTTCTGGCTCAGCCCACTGCTGTCTGAATGGCAGCCGAGATCCTCCAAGGGCTGAACTTTCTGAGGATCTGAGGAATCGTAGCAGGGGGGCTGCTCAGAGATCTTGGTGAGGGGTTGGCCATCTCTATGCTGGGACGCTGCAGCCATAATGCATTCATTCAGGGATGAGCATGTCCGGAACGTTCCCTCAGCACACACTGACCTCATGTTCTCCTGCACAGACTCTGAGCAGGACACCTCCGCTCTCTTCTGCCTTGCACTGCTGTCTCCACTGTCCTTTGCTGCAGGCACGTGGAGCTTTACTGGTCCCAAGACACTTTTGGTGACAGTGAGGGGGTGAGAGGAGGCAGCAGCTTCATTACTGAGCCCTTTGCAGGTGGTGGCAGCTGCTGCCGTGTCGCTACGACGTGCGCTCTCTTTGTTCATTAAAGTGCATTGTGTGTGGTCACTGACCGCAGAGTTATATTGCACATCAGTCAGGCAGAGGTCTCTGGGGGAAGGACAGTGCACGGCCTCAGACACAGCTACATGACAAAGTGCTGGCTGTGTCGGGGTGTGTTGGGTACATGTCGGCACCTTTACACTTTCTATAGCAGACAGGTGACTGCTGGGCCCCGGCTGGGCATCACTCGGCTTCTTGCTGGAGCTTTCCTGGCTGACCTCCTGGCCTAGAGGCTGGAGCCTCCTAGTGGGCACCTCTGTTCCTTCATGGGTCAGGCTGGGGTTGTGCTTTAGTGTTTGGGGTTGGGAAGCCAGCTCCAGACAAGTTTCGGGGAGTGTCCGAGACTTACAAGATGATAATTTATTGGCAACAGAGTCAGGGTTAAGCGCACACGGTGCTTTGGGTTCACTTCGACTCCTGGAGATGAGGGGCAGGAAGGAGTAACCATCATCACTCCTGATCTTAGGACGAGTCTGAAAAGAGTCCTTCTCATCACTAAAACCAGAACCAGAATCCTGGTCACTCCTGAACTTTGACCTGTCCAGTCTCCTTCCATCCTGACTGTCCTCAGACCCATCGTCTGTTTCATCCTCAGAGGAATCTACTTCTCGTATGGCCTCCTGTTTCTGCAACGACTCGCGCCTCTCCACCCTGTCTTGCCGGATAGCACCAAGTTTTCGTGACGAAGGTTTCTGTAACGTTCCCTTTTCTGCGAGTCCGACCTTCCCCCCGCTGCTCTCGCTCAGTGACTCTGGTAAACTCTGCAGACTCAAGTCTCTCTGTATTAACTCTTTCTTAAAGTCCGAGTGTGAGATGTCCAGGCTGTGCTTACGAGAGGAGGGAAGTTTCTTCTCAGACAACAAAGATCCTGACAACTTCTCAGCAGACTGGACTCTCTTCAGTAGTGGAGACCGGGGTGGTTCTGTGCTCTTTGGTCGTGAGATCTGTCGAACAAGTGGTGGCGATGAATGCAGCTTCACTGGAAATGACTGGAGAAGGTTACAGTTACCAAGGCTATGCCCAGGCAGCGGGGAGGGCGAGCGCTGGGGGGAGGTGGACTGGGATGTCGGTGAGGGGGTATGTGCCAGAGGGGACAGTGGTATATTCCCAGCAGACTTCCTCCTTGGAGAGCGGTACTGCCGCTGAAGCTTTGGTGCCAACCCATGGAGAGAGCTGGGTCGGATATGTCCAGAGCTGGCAGGGGAGTTGGGCACACTGGAGCTCGGTGAACTGCTCTGGGAGGAATTTCCACCAACTGGAAAAAAAAAAAAAAAATTTCCCATTATATTGGGAGACATTATAATAGAATTCTACAGAAGATGAGGTCATTGTGTCTAGGAACTGGGAGCCCCCAACCTCTAGGACAGAGAGCCCACCATAATAGAACAGGAAACACTCCCTAACCTCTAGGACAGACAGCCCATCAATAATAAAATAGGGAACACTCCCCGACATCTAGGACTGAGAGCCCATCAATAATAGAATAAAGAACACTCCCTGACCACTAGGATAGAGTCCACCAATAATACAGAACAACAACACCCCCAACCTCCAGGATGAATACTCTCTACACTTTGAGATAAAGACTTCTAGTTTACCATTTTTTGAGGGTTTGTTATCTAATATTGGTGCTACTTCTATGGGTCAGTTTTTGTTCCCTGGTGCCCCACGTTAGTAACTGGTAGGGTCTGAGGTCAGTGACTCTCACTGACGGATGTACCAGAGATCCACACTGAACAAACCGCTCATCTCTTCAGAAACCTGCGGAGGAGCTCACCTGAGTGTGTGGAATCTGGGGTGGTCCTGTAGCTCTGGGTTGGAGATCGAGGAGACAGGACATGGGTGGGAGACCCTGGAACGCTCTCTCCAGATGAAAGAGAGCGGTTGAGGGAGGACAGGCTGCGGCTGGTGTGAAGAAGCGATGCTTGTTTTGTGATTTTCCGAAACAGAGAACATTTCTTCTTACTGTGAAACCAATATAAATCCATCAGAGGTAAGGCTTTACCCCCCCGCCCCCATGTATGATCATCACTAGATGTCACTATGCTGGCAGTGTGGACATGCTCAATAGCTGGGGTATACTTTTACTTGCCTCTCCTGCCCATCTCTGGACTTGTTCTTCTTGTTGCGTCGCGCCATCTTCGACTTGTGACTCGCTTTCCTTGCTGGTCCAACTTTGATTGAAGTGTTCTCAAAAGGGGTAGTGGATATGGAAACTTTATTGCCGCTCTAGCAGAACAGACCGAGAAAGAAATGTGTCAAGAGATCACGGGTATGGCAGAAAGTGATGGCACAGACCAACGGAGAGTCACAGGCAGTCGCTGAAAAATCTGTGTGCGATCATCAGCATATGGCGACCATTACTACAGCTCGGCTGCACTGTCTATTGGAGCCCAAGGTCATCTGAAATCTAACCCCTGCCACCATGCTTTACACATTGCAGCACTGTTAAAGTAAGCTGTCCATGCATGGACAGCTGATGTATATTACAGCCAGGACAGAGAGTTATAAACTTCAATACAAGAAGCTGAAGAGTATCTCAGTGAGCGGCCCCCTGACATGGAGGTGTGCTAGAATACCTTGAGGATCAGCTCCACCACCTCAGTATGGACCAACCCATGGACAGGCTCTCCATTGACATGAGTGATAAGGTCACCCTCGCGCAGGCCGGCCTCATGAGCAGGACCATCCTCTTCCACATGCTGTGTAGAAAACACAAGGTTTGTGACATGAAATATTCTGCACCTGAGTGTGGAGAAGACTATCCTCCGCAGCACGAGCTGAAAAAGTGGGGCCAGTCATACAGGACAAGGTGCACCATGTACAGATAACTCACCCACACCATGTGGTGGACGGTGTAGACATCGCTCTCGCCCATGTAGACACGGATCGCCCTCAAGGTGAATCCATACTTCTTCCCTGCCCGATGAATGAGTATTGGAGGCTTCAGGTGGGAAACAGCGGGGGGAGAAATCTCTGCTTGGAGAAGAGTCTCGTGACGATGGGTTTGAGGACAGGGAGTGTGGAGACATGGGGCTGACCAGAGGAGAGCACATATGGTGATCTGTGGAGCATCATAACACAAGTGTGATCAATGGGCTGTGGCCATGCTGATAATATAACATTTACTAGGACAGAGTTAACACCCAAACATGTTCTCCGTACCAGAGGGGATCATCAGTGACAGGGCCGTGGCCGAGGCAGACTTGATGACCTTATTGACCGGACGAGAAGTGCGCTTCTCAATGGAGTCCCCAGAAAGCAACCGGTGTCGGGCCCTCCTCACCGCCAAATCACTAATAGCTTTCGGAGTGGTGAGGTCCGCAGTGGTGATAATGGGCGAGCTCTGATCAGAAAAGTCAGCAGCACTGCCAGCTGTGGATCAAAACAGACTGCACAATAAGAGGTGTGAACAGAAACCAATCCAGGTTCATGGATATACAGGACGTATAGAAAAACTGTGCAGTATGGAATAACCAGAAAAACCTGTGTGATGTAATAAGTCCTATTGGAGAGAGACCTTTATCAGCTCAGACCATATTGCATGCTTCACAGTACTGAGGCCCCCTATCATGAAAAGTTATTTATGACGAAGAGGTCTCAGCGCACCACAAGGTTGCAAATACAGTTTTATGGCCAACCAATACTGGTGGCGCTACTACAGACTTAATATCAGGGACCTGCAGGAGAAGGTACCAGACATGGCCAGAGCTGGATTGTAGGACGGGACAACCCAATAAACTTTACCAGTCAATGTAGTGGAGCTGCTGGTGTTGCTGATGGAGGATGACGGTGTAGTTGGCACTAGCTCTTCATCCAACTTCAGCTCCCTCTCCACCGGCTGCTGCAGGACGGACCCTTCGCGGGGAAATAATGTTGGTGTGGATGAATTTTCCTGATGATGAAGTTTCTTCTGTGACTGCAGCTCCTCCTCTGTGGAGATGGCAAAGCGTGGCATGTCCACCAGCCCGGAGCAGCGCCTACGTACTGTGAGCGGAGGGCTGGAATCACTCTCTGTATGTGAGGACTCTGAGGCCGAGAGACGCTTGCGGAGTCTAAAATCACAAATAACATGGACAAAGAAAACACAGTCAGGGCTGGAGGAGACTTTACAATCATCTACAACCAGACATAAAACTTGGAAGACGCATGACACAGAACATGTCTGAATAGATGGAGTGAGGAGTCACATCAGACTCACCGACACTCCAGGAAGTGTCAAGTAAATGGAATAATCTCCCCTACCTTATTCTAGGGATGTACTAGAAGTCCCCAGGTATCTACAAGAGGCCCCGGATCCCGTGCAAGGGAGGCCCCGGGTCCCGTGCAAGGGAGGCCCCGGGTCCCGTGCAAGGGAGGCCCCGGGTCCCGTGCAAGGGAGGCCCCGGGTCCCGTGCAAGGGAGGCCCCGGGTCCCGTGCAAGGGAGGCCCCGGGTCACATGCGCCCATGTCTGGGTTATGTATGAGCGGTCTCGGGAGATTTGTCTCAAGTTCCCGGATATTTCTGCCATCTGTATGTTTAGGCACTCTGCACAGACTTACATTTCGGGGGATCCGAGCACCCAGCCGCGGTCTCTGTTCTTCAGTCCTCCCAGTCCATCTAGTTTGTCATCCTTTTCGTCACTGAGACTGCGCTTTGTGGGCGGCGGCGTCTTCTCTTCATGAATAGACAGGCGCTCCATACTGCTGTAGACCTGGGGGGCAGACGGTGGTAAATGTCTACAATCATAAGAAGAGGCTCACATGTACGAGCAGTCCCCTACCTGTGGCCCTCCAGCCGCTACATACTACCACGCTCAATGTGCCCAGAGAGCTACAGTCTGAAGACAACTGACTAGACTCTTGGAATAACTTGAGGACATTGGTGACATATTGAGGTACATGTACCTTGCTGTATCTGGGGGAGCAGGAGGAAAACTGTCTAATCTCCACACGCTCTTCATCGTTGGTGTCATCCTCCTCCTCAGAGTCCATGTGATGATAGCGTTCAGAGCGAGCTGCAGAAGAAAGCACCAATAGCAACGCATCAAGACAATATGGTGGCAGACAGGAGAACAGGCCTAATACTCATACACACCCAATACCCTCTGTGCAGTCACATGGTGTATCACGTGATCCCAATCATGTGGCACATACAGGATGGTCAGACTGCATCACATGATCCATTTCAGAGCTGCTGACTGGCTGAGAGGAGTCATGTGACTACAGAGAACCAGGAAGTGGTTTTTCAGCCCCGTTTGGTACTTTCGAAGGACTGCAGTGTAGCCCTATTAAGTGCATCACCGGTCCTGCCATACTGACTGTTTCCCCTTAATGTGTGGAGTTACTACACAAGCTGACTGAATATTATTTCTTACTGTCAAAGTAACTGGTGTCGTCCTCCGATTCCAGCTGTGGAATGAATTCTGCCTTCTGTCGGAGCAGCCCGTTCCAGTCCAGGTCCTTGAAGAAGCGGTGCTGCTTGACCTCGTAAGCTCCTCCTGTAGAATGAGAGTGGTCAGAGGGCCGGCCCACCAGCGAAGGGGTAACAAGAGCAGGGGGAATCGCACCTGTTCCCATACGTTCCAAGGGACTCTGGTGGAGGAGCTTGGAGATGAGATCCTGAGCATCCGCTGGCAGAGCCTCCTCTCCGTCCGGCCACGCAATCTCATCTGGTACAAGAGGAATAACCAATACATATTACATCCCTCACTGTATCACACAATGCTCCTGTGCGAGCAGCAGCAGATCAGACAAGAAGCAAAGCCAGAGGAATGGAAACAAAATATTAGAAGGTTTGGATCTTCGTTGTACAATGACGGGTGCCGGGAGATAAGTCACAGGACACTGGGTATTGGTCAGGCAGTGCAGGCGGCAGGTAGGTGGCCACAATGTGATGTAATGCTACGATTCTTGACACTACATCTCACACTGTAGCTCTGCTACAGCCCTAGACAACATATGGGCTCACTCCATACAATGTGTCACTTTACAGCTGAACATGATACAGAACAGTTTGCAGCACTTACCGCTGATCACCTGACCAAACAGCTCTTCTGGGGTGTCTCCAAAGAAGGGGACGCAGCCAACCAAGAACTCATAGAGAATGACCCCCATCGCCCACCAGTCCACAGGTTTTCCGTAGCCTTGCCTCAGGATAACCTCAGGGGCAATATACTCCGGTGTACCACACACCTGGGGGATTGTACAATTGGGGGCCACTTATTTAACATTCACAAGACCTACAGTATGTATCAGAAGAGAGAATATCCGAACACAACGTCTGCTCTACCCACCTGCTTGTCCAGAAACTCGCGGGTGTCCTTTTCAATGTGCCCCTCGTACAGGTTGGTCGTCAGACTCATCAGCCCAATCTTGGAAAGACCAAAATCTGTCAGCTTGATGTGACCCATTGAGGTGATGAGGAGGCTGCAAGAAGGAAAAAAAAAACCAAAAAACCATAAGCCGGCATACTGACTGATCTGCTCACACAGCTGCCTTATTTCTATAGACAAAAGGGCATCACCAATGGGAGAAAGTCAGGGTCCCAACTGCTCTGAATCTTCCATGTCAGAGGCACTAAGAAAATCTTCAAGTGTCTGAGCAGTAAGGAGACGCTCCCTACCCTATACTGACAGCGTGCAGCGCTGGGGACCTAGCGCGCGCTGCCAAAACCTACAACGTACTTGTCTGGCTTCAGGTCCCGATGGACTATCCCATAGTTGTGGAGATATTCCAGGGCAAGAACAGTTTCTGCAAAATACATGCGGGCCATGTCCACGGGCAGGGCGCCGATGTTCTTCAGGAGAGTGGCGCAGTCCCCACCTTAGAGATAGAGAGGTCATTAGCCAGGAGCTGGAGTAATACAGGGGATGGACATGGCAGAGCCTACAACACCCACCTTCCACATACTCCATGACCATACACAGGTGGCGCTTGGTCTCGAATGAGCAGAACATGCTGACCACAAAGGGGTTCTCAGCGAAGGTCAGGATGTCCCGCTCCACAAACGCCTGCTGGATCTGGTTCCTTAGAATTAAATTCTGCTTATTGATCTTCTTCATGGCGAACCTCTGCCGCGTCTCCTTGTGTCGCACTAAATACACCGCCCTGGAACAGACCCATTACAGGGTTAATAGCATTCTAATGGCAGAGGATGTCACACACGCACATGCTATGGCGTCCATTTACCCGTAGGCTCCGTTGCTGATCAGCTTGATGTTCTCAAACTCTTCTTCTGAGGGCGTCTTCTTGATTTGGATCACAGCACTGCTACGCCCCTAGAGGGACAGACGTGGGTATCAGCCATGCTCCAGACAAAAGACTGCGGAGAAGGATTGTGAGGGGGCACTTACCTCCACAGAGTCATCAGTCTCCGGGGTGTCCGCGCTGCTGCTGTCATAGCTGTTCAGCTGGGCCATTTCTAGAAACAGAAGATCAGAGGTGTCGGCCATCACATCCTCTGCCATACATGACATCATCAGTTTCCCCCACACCCACCCTCCTACCTCATTGGGGGTTATCAGATCTAGGATCCAGAGGGGTGAGCCACTTACCCTCCAGGGGATCCCTGTTGAGCCCCAGCTGGCTGATGATGTAGCGGGGGATGTCGGACTTGATGCCTCCTCCTTCCTTGGCATGGCCTTCTGCAGCCTCCAGGAGATGGTAGAACTCCTCCGGGTCAAACTCCTGGTAACACAAACCATTCAAGAGGTTCATCAGACGCCACCAAGACGCCCCAGACTGCTACAAGAAGGGTATAGACTGTTCTGGAACTTTCTGGGCTGCACCATCTGCTGACACCATGAGAATATATGGCCGCAGGTGTAATGGACAGGAAGAGTCATTACTTATAGGGAAACGGTGCCCACCGCAGCAAATCACTGAGAGCCATGAAACAGGAAGCAACAAGTCACAGCCTCCAATATGGAAGGATCTGGATACTAAAGAGATACAGGCCAGAACATGAAGATATAGGGTGGGGTATACAGTAGGTCTATAGGGTGCAGGTACAACAATATAGGGGTGTACACAGGACTGGTCAGGAGGAGGACTGGTCAGTGGTGCTGCAGCGGGGGCTCCTGTTACACACAACACACACTAAATTACCTGACCTGTACAGCCATCTTACCAAACACTCCAGGAGCCGGGCCGGCCGGGCGATGACGATCATCAACTTCTTCACCAGCTGCGTCACAAACGCAACCTCTGAACTCTCTGAGCGCTCGTGGGCCTGTGAAGTATAAATGTGGGTTACAAATCTGTACACAATACCATTTCATAGACCTAGGGTAACAGGACCCAACACTGGGGAGACCTGAGAAGCGACCAGCAGGGGCAACCTCAGTCTACACTGCAGAAGAGGACAAGGGGTTAAACAGCAACTCCACAATCCTCCCTACAGACCCCATACCTGTCATGACCCAGCCACAACCTCCCTATAGACCCCATACCTGTCCTGACCCAGCCACAACCCTCCCTGTAGACCCCATACCTGTCCTGATCCGGCCACAACCTCCCTATAGACCCCATACCTGTCCTGACCCAGCCACAACCTCCCTATAGACCCCATACCTGTCCTGACCCAGCCACAACCTCCCTATAGACCCCATACCTGTCCTGACCCAGCCACAACCTCCCTATAGACCCCCTACCTGTCCTGACCCAGCCACAACCTCCCTATAGACCCCATACCTGTCCTGACCCAGCCACAACCTCCCTATAGACCCCATACCTGTCCTGACCCAGCCACAACCTCCCTATAGACCCCATACCTGTCCTGACCCAGCCACAACCTCCCTATAGACCCCATACCTGTCCTGACCCAGCCATAACCCTCCCTGTAGACCCCATACCTGTCCTGATCCGGCCACAACCTCCCTATAGACCCCATACCTGTCCTGACCCGGCCACAACCTCCCTGTAGACCCCATACCTGTCCTGACCCGGCCACAACCCTCCTGTGATGAACCGACCCTCAGTTATATGTCTTTGAAATGTATTTTTACTTGCTCATATTAGTCCTCCACATACTTTTGGGAATGTTGTGCTTAAGTTGTGTTTACATTGGTGTACGATACGCTTCAGTGGTTTTATGTGTATACCATGGGAGATGGCCCTATCTAGACAGCCGGTTTATTGCCCCAGGAGGCCAGTGACCCTAAGTTCACCCACAGACACACATCTCTCCCAGCACCTAGGAAGGCATCCATCTCTCCGAAGGTTCTGCAAAGGAGTGGGAAGTGGGCTGCCTGGGGAGGAGGTGTGGTTGGGGCACAGCCATATGCTGAAAGGGGATCTAGAGTCTTGGTCACTCAGCAAAGAGGCAGCCAGAAGGTCTTATCTTGGAGAGGATGGGAGAGCTAGTCCTGCTGTGGACAGAGCATGGGCCCAGCATTGAGGCCTGAAGTCCTTTGTCTTCTGAGTCGGGCGAGCATGCAGGTCAGACATGCTTTTGTAACTTGCTGAAGAAAGGACCCTGAGGCCTACCACTTGGGCTCAGAGAACTTGACTACAAGTCTGTGCTGGTATTTTTTCTGTTATGTCCCTTCTTATTTGATGTGCTGTACTTTACTTTTATCCGTATTATTTTTGCTTAGTAATTGATATATATTCCTGTATATGTTAATACGTAGTACTGACCCACTTGGGTTAATAAATATATAAAATTTAAAAAGCTCGGTTCGTATTATCCTATGACCCAGTCCGCTCATGGTGTGTGAGTGGGATGTAAAGAAGGTTGGTCGCAGGTGTGCCAAGTGGCTTAGCAAGGCGAGATCCTTCACACCTCCCCATAGACCCCATACCTATCCTGACCCGGCCACAACCCTCCTGTGATGAACCGACCCTCAGTTTTATATCTTTCTTGGAAGTGTGTTTTACTTGCTTAGGTCAGTCCTTCCCCCACTTGGAATGCGGTGCTTTAGTTGAGTCCACATTGCTGGACGATACGCTTCACTGGTTTTATGTGTGTTCATTGGAGATGGCTTGCTATAGCCAGGCACTTTTATTATCCCTGGCCAGATGGGATGGGGGATAGCAAGCCTTAACTTCACCCTTCTCTCCGAGGGTTCTGCAAAGGTGGGAGAAGGGGGGCTGCCTGGGTGCAAGGGGTGGGTGGAGCACTAGCCATATGCTGTGGGCAGACCTGGATTCTGGGGTCATTCAGCAAAGAGGCAGTAAGGAGCTCTGATCTGGGAGAAGATGAGAGGGCCCGCCCTACTGAGGAATGCTTTGAGGGCCTAGTTCTGGACAGCATGTAGAAGGATTGTTTTATGCAACTTGCTTAAGCTTGCGCCCTAGGCCCAAAACTCTGCTGTGGCCTAGAGAAACGGACTACGAGCCTATGCCGGTATTTTCTCTATCTTTTAATTCCCCTGTTTATTTTTGTGTATTGTATAATTTCCCTTTTGCTTGTATGGTTATGCTTGATCATATTAATATTGTATATTTCTGTATATGCTATTAATCCATACCGACCCACTTGGGTTATTAAACATATAAAATTTATATCGCTCATTTCATTTTATCCTATGACCCGGTCTACTCACAGTGTGTGAGTGGGAGGTTAAGAAAGAAGTTTGATCGCAGGCGTGCCAGGCGGCTGGGCGAGGCGATATTCTTCACACCTCCCTATAGACCCTATACCTGTCCTGACCCGGCCACAACCCTCCCTATAGACCCTATACCTGTCCTGACCCGGCCACAATCCTCCCTATAGACCCTATACCTGTCCTGACCCGGCAACGACCCTCCCTGCAGAACCTATACCTGTCCTGACCCGGCCACAACCCTCCCTGTAGAACCTATACCTGTCCTGACCTGGCCACAACCCTCCCTATAGACCCTATACCTGTCCTGACCCGGCCACAACCCTCCCTATAGACCCTATACCTGTCCTGACCCGGCCACGACCCTCCCTGCAGAACCTATACCTGTCCTGACCCGGCCACAACCCTCCCTGTAGAACCTATACCTGTCCTGACCTGGCCACAACCCTCCCTGTAGAACCTATACCTGTCCTGACCTGGCCACAACCCTCCCTATAGACCCTATACCTGTCCTGACCCGGCCCACAACCCTCCCTGCAGAACCTATACCTGTCCTGACCCGGCCACAACCCTCCCTGTAGAACCTATACCTGTCCTGACCTGGCCACAACCCTCCCTATAGACCCTATACCTGTCCTGACCCGGCCACAACCCTCCCTGTAGACCCTATACCTGTCCTGACCCGGCCACAACCCTCCCTGTAGAACCTATACCTGTCCTGACCCGGCCACAACCCTCCCTGTAGAACCTATACCTGTCCTGACCCGGCCACAACCCTCCCTATAGACCCTATACCTGTCCTGACCCGGCCACAACCCTCCCTGCAGAACTTATACCTGTCCTGACCCAGCCACAACCCTCCCTGTAGAACCTATACCTGTCCTGACCCGGCCACAACCCTCCCTGTAGAACCTATACCTGTCCTGACCCGGCCACAACCCTCCCTGTAGAACCTATACCTGTCCTCACCTGGCCACAACCCTCCCTGTAGAACCTATACCTGTCCTGACCTGGCCACAACCCTCC